>JBBPNZ010000238.1:0-27177 GCA_038091195.1 Phylloporus rhodoxanthus | reverse complement strand
ATAACATCATGGTCAAATAAGTGTCCCAATGACATGTCATTTTGAAATGGTTATATCTCAATCCCATGGCAACAAAATCACATGACTAAGAGCTCATCTTTAGAGCAAGGGTTATGGCTATTCATGACCCTGCAAGAATAAGAGCTAATATATTTTGGTTCTTTTGCAAATGTCAAGTCTTTCCAAAATACCCCAACATTGGGACACTTATTTGAGCCACTGTACATCTGGGCGCTATCTGTGCTCCCACTTGAACATATCTTGGGAGTACCACTCTTGGTGAACATAGCACTCAAACAGTCCAAGTTGGAGCCTCTAAGGGACACAATCAAAGCTTTTGATGAAGCTGTTGTCACCGTTCGACAGTTCACCAGTGGTGTGAGTGGGGATGGTGGTGCTGGCAAAGATGTGGGGGTTGTTTGTGGCCAGATTTCGATGAGAACCTCCCATGGAAGTAGGGTCAGGCAAAGGATGCGATAACAATGTAGCCGTCATGGGTGGTGTCACCCTAGTGCGTCATGCATGACCTTGGCATTGTCTGCTGGTTGCGGTCGAGCCGCTCACCACCATTTGGTCTTGATATCAGTTATATCAGCACAGCTGGTTGCCGTGCTTCAGAAGTTCCTGACTCCTAGAAAAGTAGCTTCCCAGCCTGGGCTCCGATCAAACAGGATTTCAGGCCAATTTCAGGCATGCTAATTCATATTATGGTTAAGAATTCACCCTAAGTTAGTAAAGGAGGACTTGTAACTATAGGCTATGTTTCTGCACTTGATCACAATGAATACTTTAGAAAGCAGAACCTGGCACAGGAGAGAACAAGTAGCAACAAGACAGAAAGTAAACTAAAAGTCAGGCATCAAGATGTATGTAGAGGATACGCTGATCCATTGGAATGTCCACCTTCTTCATCGTCATCCGCAATGCACGCGCTGCACGGGTATAATCCAGACGACCAGAGTCGTCAATCATCAGCTTATAAAATGAGGATATGACCTTGTTCGTCTGAGAATCATCCACCGACCACATCGTCCCAATGACAGAACGAAAACCCGCAAATTGCATCGCGGCAGCGAGATGGATCACCTCGTCCGGACTCTCTTGGTCTCCCACAGTCGTATGGCAAGCAGACAGGTAAGAAATTTCAGGATTCTGCAAATTGCACTGGATGATGTGCTGGATCGTGAACCGTCCGTCATGGAGAGCGAACGCAGACTCGAATGGCTGTTCATGAGATGGAATGCCATGACAAGCAAGGTGTACCCATTCGTTCCTGCCCAGCTCATCAGTAACGTTAGGGATGCAAGCGCGCTCTCCTTCGATGCGCGTGAACGTTGCGAGACCATCGACGAGCTGACCAATGTTGTCCAGCTCGGTACCCACATGAAAAAGTTGGCCTGCGTCTTTGGCTGCTGCTTGACCGATAGCAATGAAACGTTTCTTATCACGGGAGGAGTTGGGAAGGCTAGGTCGTCTGGCACGAATGAGGGCAGTTAGGGTAGTAGTATAGGACGAAACATAGAGATCCGAGACACCCTTTTGGCCCTGTCTGTATGGAGCGGCGGCATGGAGCGGCAAAAGAGAGAACTCGGCTGTGGGGCACCACCAGATGCGTGAATTGTGATGACAAGTGGTCCGCAAGACATCGACAATGTGGGAAACTAGCTTGTCCCACAGGCCGCGCAAGAAAATCTTGAATTCCTTCTCCGTCTCCTCCGTCTCCATCCTCTTTGCACTCGTTGTCAAGGTATGGAGGCACAATGTCAATTCTCGGACGTCTTTTTTCGTAACATGGAGCGGAATGTGAATGGGATCCTGGTCGGCAAATACAATGAGTGCATCGCAGCTGTACTTGCTAGCATTCATGATGACGACAGGACCATCTCTGGCTGCACTCTGGAGACTGGAGAACAACGAGGGAAGAAGGAATCGAGAGAGACCAGGCAACTCGCGAATCTTGGACACGACTTTTTGCAGCTCCAGGTTTAGATGGCAGACACGATCGTGCTGGTCTGGACCAGGTGAATTGAGCGTGCTGCGAACGAGTGAGGCTAGGCACGTGAATTCATCCGCCAACACCTTGCCTTGTGGCCCCGATTCAATGACGTTATCGAGTGGGGAATGGAGACGAGTGAGCTGGCCCCAGAAAACAGCGCGACCCTGCTCAAGAAGCTCTACTGCCTTGGTGAGAGACTGGCTGCGAAGGCAAGCCGAGAATGCATCTACTGCGAGGGATGATGAAAGGGACTTGAGAAGATCAAGGTGGTGAGGTAATGATGGCAGAGCGGCTAAATGTTGAACAAGTAGGCGAAGAGCAGTTTCATACGCGAGAAGGGTGGTGGGGTGGCAGAAATTCTCAGCTGCATTGATCCATGCTTTGGCAGCAGACAAATCACGTGAAGAAACAGTTTGGGACACATGTTCCAGTTCAGTATAGAGGCCAAACAATTCTTGTTTGTCCTCAGCGGCTGCATTGAGATCACCGATTCCCCTAAGCCGCTCGTACCGAGAGGAGAGACAGTTTGCGAGATTCTTCAAGGACACTGAGTGATCAGGGTGGCCAGGGGGCCGAAGTGAGAGTGCTTCCCGGTCAAGACCAATGGCCTTGTTCAGGTCATCAATCCCCCCATGCCGTTCGTACCAAGAGGAGAGACGAACTGCAAGGTTATGCAAAGACATCGAGCGATCAGGGTGCCCAGGCGGGCGAAGTGAGAGCGCCTCCCGGTCGAGAACAATTGCCTCGTTGAGGTCATCGATCTGCCCGAGTTGGTCATACCGAGAGGAGAGATCATTTGCAAGATTGTTCAAAGACATTGAACGATTAGGGTGTCCAGGTGGGCGAAGTGAGAGTGCTTCCCGGTAGAGAACAATGGCCTCGCTGAGGTCATCAATCCCGCCGAGCCGCTCATACCGAGAGGAGAGACGATATGCAAGATTGTGCAAAGACATTGAACGATTAGGGTGACCAGGAGGGCGAAGTGAGAGTGCTTCACGGTCGAAAACAAGAGCCTCATTGAGATCATCAATCCCCCGGAGTTGCTTGTACCGAGAGGACAGATGAAGTGCAAGATTGTTCAAAGGCATTGAGCGATCAGGGTGTCCAGGTGGGATATGTGAGAGTGCTTCCCGGCCGAAAACAATGGCCTCATTTAGGTCATCAATCCCCCCGAGCTGCTTGTGCCGAGAGGAGAGATGAAGTGCAAGATTGTTTAAAGGCTTTGAGCGATGAGTGTGTCCAGGTGGGCAAAGTGATAGTGCTTCCCGGTCGAGAAAAATGGCCTCGTTGAGGTCATCAATCTCCCCGAGCTGCTCGTACCGAGAGGCAAGATGAACTGCAAGATTATTCAAAGACATTGAGTGGTCAGGGTGTCCAGGTGGGCGAAGTGAGAGTGCTTCCCGGGCGAGAACAATGGCCTCGTTCAGGTCATCAATCTCCCCGAGCTGCCTGTACTGAGAGGAGAGATGAGCTGCAAGATTGTTCAAAGACATTGAGCGATCAGGGTGTCCAGGTTGGCGAAGTGAGAGTGCTTCCCGGGCGAGAACAATGGCCTCGTTCAGGTCATCAATCCCCCCGAGCTGCTCGTACCGAGAGGCGAGATAATTTGCGAGATCAATCAAAGACTTTGAGCGATGAGGGTGACCAGGAGGGTAAAGTGAGAGCACTTCCCGGCTGAAAACAGTGGCCTCGTTCAGGTCATCAATCTCCCCAAGCCGCTCGTACCGAGAGGAGAGATAATTTGCGAGATCAATCAAAGACTTTGAGCGATGAGGGTGACCAGGAGGGCAAAGTGAGAGCGCTTCCCGGGTAAAAACAATGGCCTTGTTCAAGTCATCGATCTCTCCAAGCCGCTCGTACCGAGAGGAGAGATAGGCTGCAAGATTGTTCAAAGACCTTGAGCGATAAGGGTGTCCAGGTGGGCAAAGTGAGAGTGCCTCCCAGCCAAAAACAATGGTCTCGTTCAAGTCATTGATCTCCTGGAGCTGCTTGTACCGAGAGGTGAGACAAATTGCAAGATTGATCAAAGACTTTGAGCGATCAGAGTGTCCAGGGGGGCAAAGCGAGAGCGCTTCCCGGTCGAAAACAATGGCCTCGTTCAGGTCATCAATCCCCCGGAGCTGCTCGTATCGAGAGGAGAGAAAAAGTGCAAGATTGCTCAAATATATTGAGCGCTCAGGGTGTCCAGGAGGGCGAAGTAAGAGTGCTTCCCGAGTGAGAAAAATTGTCTCGTTGAGGTCATCAATCTCCTGGAGCTGCTCGTACCGAGAGGTGAGACAAATTGTAAGAGTGATCAAAGACTTTGAGCGATCAGGGTGCCCAGGAGGGCAAAGTGAGAGCGCTTCACGGCCGAAAACAATGGCCTCATTGAGGCTATCAATCTCCCCAAGCTGCTCGTACCGCACCCGGAGATCCATTGCACGCTGAAACAATCTAGCAATTTGCACTGTACCATCATTTGAGGGCGAATGTCATGAGCAAGGGCGTTTGCTGAACAATATAAGTCTCACCTCGACCAGTGAGTGCCTTGAACCAATGCCACATGATTCAAGATGGTGGTTCGAGAAAACGCTGGGGTGCTATGCAACACGAGGATAAATGCAAGGAAGGTGAGGCCTTGAGGCATACGGACTGCCACTGCTATCCCACAGCGCCACTGTCTCCGGGAGGACGCCAAAGTGGCGGGGATTGGGTGGGCGGAAAACCGGGTACAGAAAGGACCATGCGTGCTGGGGTGTATGGCCATCAGCAAAAAGGTCCAAGGCATACTTACCGGCCTTCCAAGGGCTTTCCCGTCGCCGGCCGGCCACAGATTGTAACAACGACAGCGCTGGCTATCGATCCCTTGCGTGTCCCTCCAGCAACCCTTGCACACAGGATTATACTATGCACACACTAACCATTGTTTACAGTAATTGTCGAGGTGCAATCTTGTTGGATTGTATACAAACTAACGTATGTAGACGTCCTGCTTGTAGTATCTCTGTGATTTTATTTCCACGTACCTTCACACTCTTTTATCATGCAATAGGAGTGGGGGACATGACTTCAGAGCACAGTACAGTATTGCAAACTTGATTCATTCCATGAACACCTTCCAGGTGTCCCAATCATGGCTTTGACTGTGACTGCCACCAAAAAATGGTTCCTGAACTACCTTCCTCAGTAAAAGACAAGTTCTTTGTAGCCGTCCATCCAGTTAATCATTCAAACCTCTACTACGAGGTGTGGTATAAAATCGTCTGTATCATATTGTACCAACGAGGAAATTATAAGCCAACACCAATACGGCCACATGTCCCAGTACCCGCGCCACCGCCGCTGATAGAACGCGCGCGTTTGAGCGCGGCCAACTCTGTCAATAATCGTGCCCGTTCTGTGAGGAGCGTATTGGTTCTTGCCGCCGATCCTAGTGACGGCGATATCATCGCTGTTGGCGCTGGCACACGCGATGCGCGCTCACTCTCTATTTTCCTCGTACTCCAAGATGTGGGCGCGGGCGTGGATGTAGTGGTTGCAGAGCTCACACTTGAGCGTGGTCCCGTGCGGCCAATGGACGCGTGTCCACCCCCGCCGCCAGGTATATAGGACGGGGATCGCGCACGACGCGTCCCACCACTCTTACTCTCGCTCGGACTCGGCTGCGAGAACGTGGGTCTCGCCCGGGGCCTTGGCTTCGCGGGCGTGCTCGTGTTGTTCAGCGACGAGAACGACACGTCGAACGGTTCAGTGTCGGAGTGGGACGGAGAGGGCGGTGGAGTCGGACTGCGAGGGCGTGGTGGACGAAGACGTAGAGAGAGGGGAACGTGTCTCGAAGTAGACGTGGGTGGTGGGGACGGAGAGGGTGAAGGCGAGCGGGGCGGAGAGGAAGCCCCGGTACGCCTGCGCGACGGACCAGCTAGCCGCGACGTCGACTCCATGCCGAAACTTGACCGTGAAGCCCGCGAGCGGGACGCAGCAAACGCAGCGATCTCTGCGTCTGCATCGACAGGCTCGATCCACCCCGTGAGACGTACCCGTTGAGGCGTCGGAGTCGGCGGTGCATATGGGTCCTCAGTCTCCTTGTCCTCAGCAAGGACGTGCGTGATGTCAAACGAGGAAGCGCCAAGCGCGCGTATATATGACGGATCCTCAAGCTCGTGTATACACCGCGGGCGAAATGTTGGCGGCCGGTCATCGTCGTCCTCCGCGTCCTGCATCATTTGGCGGGGATCATGCGTCTGCAAGTCGTGCGACCCTTCGAAGTCGTTCGCGTGGGCGGTGGACACGGTCGTGCGGGAGGAGACGCTGCGTGCACGGATGGACAGGTCGGTGGTGGCGGACAGCGAGAGGGATGGTTCGGGCGAGTGCACGAGTGGATGGCGAGGGACATCTGTGATGTGCGAGAGCATGGACAGATCGTGGTCTACGTCTGGGATGGACGGGGGCGGGGATATCGCTTTTTGTGCGGGAGAGGGCCGAAGGAGGAGCGAATTGGATAAATCGGAGTCGTCGCCGAACGAGTGGTGGTTAGAATAGAGGGAGCGGGTGTGGGTGGAAGAGCGCTTGGTGCGGGGGAGGGTACCCTTGCGACGGGCGAGCCAGCAGAGGAGTTCACCGATAAAAATGGTTTCTTCCCATCCTCCGTCTGCGAGTCGTTCTGGGTCGACCTCGCCGAGCCCTATGTCGTCTGCCCAACCGTCGACGCTGACTCCACCTTCTGTGAGGACAGAGTCGTCTGGATTGGAGCCTCGAAGAATGTCGCACTCGAGCACGCCGAGGAGAATGAGCATTGCCCGTGCTTTTGCATCTCGTGTGCGCGACTGTCTGATGGCGGGTGGGATGGGAAGACGCGCTCCGATGATGGACTCAAATATGGCGAGGAGTAGCGAGGGCGTCAGATCCGACGGGTGGTCGACGTTAAATGGGATTTGGAGGACTTCGAGGAGGGCATTGAGATTTGGGACGAGCGTCGGCTGGAGCGAGCGCGGAGAGAGCGTAGACATTGGTGGCTGTGCACTCGTCTGACCTGTACACTATGAATTTCACTAGTATTACAGTCGTTCGACTCCTCACTCCTTACTCGCAGTCACGCAGTACACCATGGCCGATGTTACCCCCAGAACCCCACAGTCAAAATCTCAGCTCCTTCCTGAGCCCGATACGGAGTTACGACCATGGGCCATACCGCAGCGGAGACCTCACTCTAGGACGTGCATCGGTCCCTAGAGGTATCTCCTGTATCACACCCTTGTCCGATAGATATTCGGTGATTATACCCAGGACACATCGCAGATACGCGAAAAGTTGATAGATGCCGACCTGTTGACGCTCACCAACGCTCGTCTAAAGTGGACCCAATTTCCCCCATCACGCTTGTATGATAGGTACGCATCTGGACCGGACGTGTTTCTGCGCGCAGAGCCGAGGGTTTCAGGCGGCATAAATACTTGTTCGAAAATCTTGGACGCGATATAACGAGTGGCTTAAAAATGGTATCATCCTGATCACCCGACTCGCCTGGCCTGACGGCCTCCATTGGTGGGACATTGCCATCCCTTTCAAGTTCAAGAAGAAAAACAGCCGGGATGCAAAGAAAGACGTGCGTTTTCCCTTTCATTCTAAAGGCTTTACTGATCCATTGCGTCAGAACGAAGTAAAGATAATGTGGAGGTTGCATGACATCACGCGTGAAGATCCACTCGCCGCTTCGCTTCGGTAATTACGATTTAGAACAAGGACATGAAGATCTGGTGCCAAAATCGCGCGTTCCTAGCAGCCTCGAAGCCGCTCGATTTCACAAAGGTATGGTGTTTGATTTCATCGCATTTTCGTTTCCAGACTTCATAATGATTCTCTAGGAAATAGACGCTGTGATAGCTCTCTTTTACTCGATCGCAGGAGAGCCGGGCAAGTGCACCTGGGCTACCTCGCGAACAAATGGGATCAGCTGTGGCGGTGGCTGGAAGGACTTGTGCAGAGGATAGGTTCGATGCATGCAATGTGTTGCCAAAGGCCTGTCCAGAGTCAATCAGAATAACGACATGAGACAAACTCTCTCATGTGCGTGCTGAAAAGACTCGAGCAAGCGATTCGATGAAGCATGAAGCCCCGGATGGACTCAGCGCTGCGGGTGGGTGGCAGTGAAACCCCTACTTGAAGAAGATGGCAAACATACCTGAAGCGCCTGAGGAACCATTCGAGAATTTTGGTGGAGGGTACTTCCATGCTGATGCGTTGATATTCTTGCCTTGACTGGCGCGGTATGTACGATCGAGCTGAGCGCTGGCTGCATCGAGATCGACGCCTGTTCAAAATCGATAGTAAGCGGACTTGATTTGATGAAAACGCGCGAAGGTGAATGCGGTCGAAGCGCATAAATTAGAGTCAACGTCCGTGTTTACAGACATGTACATGTCTGTCCTGTAGCCAGGTGTAAATACAAATTTCTATAAGTAAGCGAGTCCTGTCCCTCTCTCTTCTGTGCCATCATAGTCGCTCGTCTCACTGGCAGGTAATGTTCGTCGCACTCAGCCGCATCAAACTAACTTGGTGGTCTCTCAGTCATCCTGTACAGAACCTTACCCACCCGCCCGTGTAGCTCACAGCTCACATCAAAGTAACTCTTCAAAGTCATTTTCTGACGCTCTACGGGACCCAGATTACTTGAGAGACAAACCCACGTACCCGTGTAGCTCACACTCAGCTGCCATTTACGCATCTCCGTCCACACCACACCCTACCCCGCAATCCCCCACGGATCCATAATACATGGCTGAAACTCCGGAGATCCGAATATATGCTATGTTCCGTCATGACCCTCAGTCTCCCGGATGGGAGTGGGCCCATATCCTTACATTCCCGGTTGATTTGCTCAATACGATGCAGTTCGCACGGAACCCGTACAAGTGGATTCGATATGCTACTGGCGTCGTCGTTGGAGCGCAAGGCGTTCTTTCAACCAAACCGGACTCGCAGGACCATGACATACGTAACAATGATCTTCCATCCACCTCCGTGGATCTCTACTATCACATGAATGATGACGAGAGGAATAGAATGTACCCGATCGACCCTCTCATGGAGCGAACCACGCTCACTTCCAGCGTTACTACACCCAGGAGAGATGAGTTCCGCCACCTGGTTAGAGCTCGGGATGGCAGATGTGTTTTGACAGGTATGGATACTGTTGAAGCTACACATCTCCTGCGACATAGCAAAGGGGACGATGTGCGTATCCATTCTCTTAGCAACTTATCCCTGATTTCCTACTTGCTGCGCACAGTATATTGAGCAATACACTCGGCATGGAAGTCGTGACCCCAAGGAGAACGATGTAGTGACTGAAATTGATGATGTTCGGAATGGCGTCCTCTTAAACCCGGTTGCTCATTCTAACCTTGGTAAAGACTTTGCATTCTTGATTGTATGCAATGACTTCATCTTCTTTAACTGGTGCCTAATGGCTTGATGATTAGACCCCTAACTTCGCCATGACCAGTGCTGACATCTGCCCGCACTCGTCACAACCGGAAACAAAAATATGCACTGCACACCTTTTTGTTCCTGGCATGGAAGAGCGTTTTGGTTGGCCAATCTCTTCAGGATCACTGGTCAGAATGCCAACCGATGGTTCCGCTGACTCGGAATGGCCCCCAGATATTCTTTTTGACCTTGTCTACGGGAGTGCTATAATTCGCAATTTTGGCACTCAGACACTGCGGGATGCCTCTGCAGGGTGGGAATCCCATTTTTACCCTGACTCGGCCACAAGTCCGCCGGACGAAACGTATGAAGCATCCCGGGAAACGCAAACCAGCCAGAGGAAAAGGAAGCGCGAGCAAGATCACGAACGACAGCGTGCTACTAAACGTCTTGCAAGAGATGCTGCAAGGCCGCATGACCATTTCGACGACCTCCTGTTCTTGCCATATATCTTGATGCAGCCTGAGAGGGTAAAGGCATTTTGGAGGGAGGCAGAGGAAAAAAGACAGGAGAAAGAGCGTGGCCAATTGGAGGACAAGGTTTCGGACTGGGCAAAAGGAGTCACAAATGCAAATGCGTGCCCGTGATTTTAATTGATTGATGTCAGGTTGGAGTGTGACAAATCGTGACACCAAATAAAGCCATCTCTAACTAGCCAGCCGCAGGGATGTCTGAAGTCATGGAAGCGGGTCGCTGGTTTCCCTCGTCCTGGAAGTCAAAGCATGCTGCCCAGGTAGGAAAACAGCAACCAAATATCGTGGAAAACCACAACTTGATTCCTTCCCTCACAGACGGTCAACTACCCAGATCCGGAATACCTCTCCAGGTTTGATCCTTCGTGTATGGTTTACCTGACTTAACATCCACGACAGAGTACTCACCAAGATCAGTACCCTGCCACCTCTTGTGACACCATCCGAGGTTACTCTCAATGTTATAGTGATGTCGCTCAAGGACTCTCACATAGTCTTCAAATTCAACAGATCGAGCGCCTCCGTTTCCAATTGGCAGCCGTTCAACGAAACGAAGCATTCCTTCTTCATGCAGGAGACTGTGCAGAGAGCTTCGATGCCTGCACGCAGGTGTGTCGCACCGTTTGTCCTCTCACGCGCTAAAATGGCCGTGATACCACAGCAAAACATTTCTGCGAAAATTGGATTGATCCTCTCGTTTTCTCTTATACTGATTTGGGGTGCTCGTCTGCCCGTGGTACGACAAGCAAAGGCGTTCCTTGGTGGCATTCTCACGATATGTCTATAGATACGCGTCGGACGTATTGCGGGACAATACGCCAAGCCCAGGAGCAGTAGCACCGAACAAATTGGGAACGAAGAAGTCCTCAGCTTTCGGTATGTCAGCTTACTGAGATGAACCACTCATGCTCAATGAATGGTTTAGGGGTGACAGCGTCAACCGGTGAGTTTTTGTGCCTCGCATGTCTCGAGCTAGTCTTCAGGGGTCTGTCTGCCTCAGTTTGGATCCAAATGACAGGACACCAGATCCACAACGACTGCTTAGGTGAGAACGTGATGCGGCAAGGCTGGGTTTTCTGCCTCACATGGGAAGCAGTGCCTATTTTCACTCCGCAGCGACACTGAACTATATTCGTGGGTTGCTCACTTCGGGATTTGCCTCCCTGCATCATCCGCGGGATTGGTCACTTTCTCATGTTCGCTCACCTTCCCTTAGGTCGGTAGCATGGTCATTTTTGCCTCTCAGTGTACAGCTGACCAACACTTTATCAAACTATCTAGAAGTGAATTCGAGAAAATCACAGAAGGTCTTTCTGATGCGTTAGACTTTTGTCACACAATCGGCGTGGACTCGGGCAAAGATAGCATTCCATTTGAACGTGGTGGAGGGCGGAGTGTCCTTGGTGAAGTGGATTTCTACACCAGGTTCGTCTAACGTACCTGTTCCCATCATATTGACATTTTTGGGGTCAGTCATGAAGGACTCATGCTTGACTATGAGCAAGCGCTGACGCGTGAATTTCCACTTGAAGATTCGCCATCCCAAGAGAGAGGTTATTATAATACATCAGCACATTTTTTGTGGATTGGGGATCGCACCCGCCAGCTTGATGGTGCCCATGTCGAATACTTTCGTGGCATCCGCAATCCAATCGGAATCAAGGTCGGCCCAACGTTGGGGAGTGAAGAGCTAACTAAATTGCTTCAAGGTAAGGCACGCTTCCCGTTCATTCTCTCAGTTCCTGACCATCGTTCGCCGCTCTGTTTCTTTCGTACCCGCTGACACCACAAGTTATTAACCCCAACAAGGAACCTGGTCGCGTTACACTGATTACACGATATGGTGCTAGTAAGGAAAGTCACAGGGTTCATGGCATTCCTATGATGGAGTATCTGACATTGCCCCATTTCAGATAGCAAACCATCTTCCTGACCACATCCGAGCGGTGCAGGCATCCGGGTATCCAGTGACATGGGTGTGTGACCCCATGCATGGCAAGTGCGTCTATATATATTTCGTCTGCGATCGCACATACTGATAGCCTCTCTCGCAGCACGCTAACATCCGCGACGGGCCTGAAGACACGCCACTTTGGCACGATCATCAGTGAGCTGACGTCCTGCATCCAGATCCACAGCACCTGTGGTTCCCGCCTGGGCGGCATCAGCCTCGAATTCACTGGCGAGTTCGATGAACAGGGGTTCAGTGTGACCGAATGCGTCGGCGGGAGCATGGAACTTGGCGAGGATGAACTCGGATTGAGGTACCAGGTGCGTCGTTGCGTTAACCAAAAACCCCTTTATTACACTCTCGGGAAATACGAATCTAATTGCAAAATGTATCCGAACAGTCCTTTTGTGATCCCAGACTCAATTTTGAGCAGTCATTGGGTGAGTATGATGTATGCCTCCTTGTTCTCCACTCACACATGCTTATCCCTGCAGACGTTGCCTTCTTGGTGTCCAACCACTTCAAAGAAGCACGTCGTGGAACGATAGGAGCAAACGACATTTATACCGCCCTCGGAGGTAAGAAATGATGTGCGGAAGAAACAGGGGATACATCGGGAGGGCGAAACAAGGAACTATTTACTTCATTTCTACATGTTACATGTGTCTCGTTATGCGCATGCCGTCTGCATTTATGGACATCTCAAAATGAGAAAGGAGTGGAAATGACTCTTGAGCTGGATCAAAACCCGCGCCCGATGAAATCGTCTGGAGCAACTTTCCCGCAAAACCGTGTCGCTCTGATACCTCGTAAGCTGAACGAAACAGGTCAAGAGCAAAGATGGGCAAGCCGAGATTACCTTTAATAGGTTCACGCATGAACTCGATGTCGGCTAGCAGTGTTCGTCGCTCTCAGCATCCTGGATTGCAACATGCGGATTCAACCGCTTGAATCCCCCGTGCGCATTTTCCGACCTCAGCAGCCCGCCAACAAATGCATATCATGCACAACAATGGCGGGCGACTACAGCTTGTGACGAAACGCAAATAGGGATCGTCGAGGAAACTTTGCTTTCCGAGCCACTGTAATAATTATCAGTTTAATCGCATCTGAATGTCCATCCAGCATCTCACCTTGGCAAGGAAAAAGCCAGTAAACGCAACTTGAACCAGAATACCCTCGTATGGCAATGCTTTCCCCAAGATGCAACCGATGAAGCGATAGGGCTACTCGCTGCGTGAGCAACTCAGACACCGGGTAGGACTGGGGACGTACCATCGGTAGTGTAGGAATGAGGATTGGTTTTCTTGTTCGCGAGCCACCGACGGTCTGTATCAAAGACTTCCTTGCATAACGATATAAAGAACGCTTTGAATACTCCTCCACCATCAACACCAGTCCTTGGTCATAGTGAGATCAGAATACCCAAAGGTGGTATGACGCACTCTGGTTCTTCAAATTGATCCATGAAGATGATGCTGATTGGCGCTCGAAGATCTACTTCTGAGAGTCAATCGTATCCATCCTGCGCGATGCTAGTCTGCCTACTAGATACCTCCATTCTACCTCTGTGGAAGGTGATCGAGACCTCCACTCGACACTCACTTTGCACAAATTGACGGAAGGTAAGCACCCGGGCCTCGAATGGCGTAGCAAACAGAATGTGGCATTCCCAATCGTGGAGGTAGAGAGCGGGTTCATTGGTGACGTGCGCTGGAACAAGGGACCCAGGATCATCGGCTTGTTGCACTTCATATCTGAAAGTAAATGATGCAGCGTGATATGGTCGCACCAGGGAGTGTGCCGTACATGGCTGCCTCCATGAACGATTCGCATGGATTGCCACAGTCAGAAAAGAGAGCCAGCATGATTGGCTTCTCGGAGGCGATGGAAATATGACTCTGGGACGTTATATAGTCACAGTGTGGAATAGGAGGAAGAATTGTATATTACGTGAAGTAGCCCAGCCAATCCGGCTCCTGATGCATGCCCAGCGTATACATTAGTGGCGGTGCACTCATCTTGATGGCTACCTTTGAGTACGTCGAATTTCCTTCCGACGCTGTTCGACTCAAACAGACGACGTACGAGCCAGCGACAAAGATACAGACAGAACTACCAGCAGAAACTCAGAAACAGCCAAATGAACCAAAGTCGACGCTCGCACTCGTACCGCAGATGTTGCTCAACGCACCGCTGAATCCTCGCCACGATCTGCTCTCCACGCGAGACCCGCTTTCAGTGCCCATCATGACCGCCAACTTTCGTCGCTTCATCTCCAAGGTCGGACCCGTCTTTTGGCTGCAGGACCGCATCGAGGAGATTATCTTCTGGAAGAAGGGCTGGAAGCGCACCACCGTCTGGATTGCTGCCTATGCCTTTCTCTGTCTGTCCTTTTCTCTCTCGCTTGTGCTCGTGTTCACCCCGTCCAGGTTATTTTCCGAGAATGGGCCTTTTAATCCCTCACATTGTCTTGCTGGGCCTCATGCTCTACTATTACCCTGATCCAGGTGCGCCCCCAGTTCAGGTCAACATCGGCGAAGGCACAGTCGACTGGCAGGCCAATATACAGGCCATCCAAAATCTCATGGGTGCCTTGTGAGTACCATTCGTCCAATCCACTTCCATCTCATCCCGTCGACCAGTTCGGACGCGCACGACGCCATTGTCCCCCTCTTTCCCTTTCTCCTCCCACCTCCCCAACCCAAATTGCATTCGATTTCCAGACCCTCTCGTGCCATGCCTCCCGCTATAGAATCGACGCAACCCCACCACCCCCTCCTCATCGCCACCCTCCTTTCCTTTCTCCTCCTCCTCCCACTCCTCATGACCGAGTTCCTCCCACTTCGTCTCCTCTTCTTCCTCGCAGGTGCAGGCACCGTCGCCGCACTCCACCCACGCATCCGTAGCCCCCTTTCCAACACACTCCTCCCCGCCCTCTCAGGTACCGGACCTGGCCTCACACTCACACTCTCCATAATTCCCCCTCGCATCCCCGTCCCACGTGCCTTTCTGCGCCTCTCATCCCCACGCACGCATACATTCACGTTCACGTTCACTCTCGTACCGCGTGACGTGTACCTCTTCTTCCGGCGTCTCGTCGATGACGACAGACTCGAAGACCCCGTGTGGCGCGCCTCACAGGCGCAGGTCGAACTGTGGGAAAACGAACGGTGGGTATGTGATACAGCAGAGACCAAGCGGCACAAATCAGTCGTGGTCTCCTTTACCCGCGATGGCGAGGAAGAAGTTGCCAGACAGGAGGAAGGCCCATCGTCGACGGGAACACCAAGTGGGTTTACCGAGGGGGCAAAAGCGACGGGGTCAGCAATGGAGACGGGAGGGACATGGTCCAAAGCGAACCTGCGACTCAACGAGCGCGTAGGTTGGACGAGGGGCAGAGACGGGTGGAGCGGCGTCGGCGGTGAAGTGAGGTGCGTGTCGCCTGGCATGGCTGGAGCGTTGACTCACGTGCCCCCCTCTGCTTTTTTGTAGCAGCAACCTGACGTTTTCGCTCTCGCCTGGGTGGGCGTTTATCGAGACCGAGAGCTGGCGACCGGATCTGGTCGCGTCGTGGGCTGTGGAGGAGGGCGCCTTTGAGGCGCCTGGTACTGGGGTACGTACAAGCGTATGTGATGGCGCAGACCAAGGTATGTCTTGCGTAGCTTGCGTAGCTTGCGTTCGTGTGCTGACATTTGGCGCCCTACTAGATGGCTGGACGTACACGACGGACACGTGGACACATCCCCGGCCAGACGGTCGGCCGAGCGAGGGATGGATCACACGTCGACGGCGATGGGTACGACGCGTGTATTTCAAGGGAGACGCTTGACCTTGTATTTTTTGGTCAAAAGTGAATTGCATCCTGTCAGCAGCCACGAATTGCCAGGATATATTTTGGACACATAGGGAATGTGCTTTTTGCAGCCCGCAAAAATGGTACCGTTCCTGATCATATGAACGAGTTTTCCATTAGACACTGATCTTTCAACGAGTGATTCACTGGCTATCAAGACAAGAAATGCATCACAAAAAGCAACAAACAGCACCATCCCCTGACAAATCACTTGATAAACACTCAAAGCGTATCTGCTCCAAGAAAAAAGACGGGCCTTAGCAACATCGTCGTCGTGCTCGCTAAAAGGACTGTGTCAATAAGCATCTGACCATGGGACTAACCCACGCCGCCGTCGCAGAGAAAGGTACTTACTATAGGTACCAGTTACACGTTTGGCACTGCGGTCGGAAGTCCTTGAACCTCGGAGGTGGTATCGTTGCTGCAGACGCTTAGCGCCCTGTCGCGCCTACCGTTCAAGATTGAGCCGCTATTACCCTGGGAACCGGTCGTGTTGAGGCAGACGTCCGCCAATGCAAGGTTCAGCACAGAAGCGCAGAGAGCGAGAAAGCTGCACTCTTGTCAATGTGCATGAATGCGAACAAGTAAGAAAATATACCCAGGCTTGGACAACATCATGGGGTGCGAGTAGAGGGATGTCGGGACGCACGAGTTCTAACACTTTTGTGGCCGACCGAGGGATCACATCGCATGACGCCACGGTCGACACCGTGATCGTCTGCGTTCCCGCCCGCATCTCTTCTGGAGCACCGATGCCGGTGAGCAAGGCGTTTGCTGGCATCAATCCCAGTCCAAAACGCGTTGTTTGGCGTCCTCATCGCAGTTTGCATGGTCGATCCCATTCCCCATACGTTGAAAAGATGGTAAGCACTACCACAACGGTAGTGATGGAAGGAATGCGTCGAATAGTACGGCAGGGGTCGACATGGAGCCCACGTAGTCGTTCTCGAAGCTTGCCAAAACGTGTTTGGATGAAAGAGGTGATCGATCAGATGCGCCACTGTTGCAAGTAGAGAAGGATACACCTAGATGTCTCTGGGTGATTGGGCAGGCGTGCATCATGCAGCGCACTGCATCCCATCGCGGTGCCAGGTTTTTCCGTGCTCTCAATATGCCCCGCGCGGCTGAGAGAAGTAACGACCGACCGGCAGTGAGGCAAGGACAGCACATTACATCGAATGGGGTTACTAATAATCTTGCAGGCACCAGGCGAGTGGATCAATAACGGGTGAGGTCTTGGTTCACCTACCGCCACCATCATGTCAGTGAAAAACCATCGATACGCGAAGCATAGTTTCTGGAGAGGGGGAATGCAGTTGCGTGTTGATAAGCACCACCCTGTCAAGATGGAGAAACAGAGTGGGACAAGGGGTGAACGTTTAAACTATGACTCGGACAGCGAAGCTCATACCATCAGTAATAGGGTGCCTGCTATCATTCGAAGCTCGTACCTCGCTTTCTTCGCATGCCAGACCATAGACGCGTAAATGCGCACAGCGCGCGCTGTCATCGCCGCATAACCGCATGCAAGACTGCATGCATCCAAGTCGACAATTTAGCCCATCACATGACATTTCAGGCCATCTGACGTACATCAAGCAACCCGTGTTAAGAGGAAATTTGATACCAGTACGGAAACATTGCATTCACCCTAATGATGAAGGTAGGTCCGTCAGTGTACACAAGCATATGATAACTTACAAAAGGCTAATTAAATGTAAGGCTCACAGAAGACAATTGAGCAACCACAGAGGGTCATGTCATCAATGTGTGCCTTGCCAATCTGCTAGCTGAACATAAGTTTAACAGAATCGAGTAATGTAGTCAACAGAGTTGGGAATTGGCGACTCCGCATGTCGCTATGACTATCTAGTAGACATGCAAACAAGAACACGTTTCAGTACAGACACACTGCAGGCAGCCATCGACCAAAAAAAAACAATGTCACCACCGAGAGGTATGAAAACGCAGAAGCAAGGACCAATCGGCGGTGAGGCAAGCACAACACACTACGCCGAATGGGGTCGCTTGCAGGAGCGGGGCGGGCGGATCGATAACGGGCTCTTTGTCCTTGTTGAGGTCGTCCGCCACATCATCGTCCCCTGCGTGACAGGACGCAGGACCATGCCTGCCCAACAAGGATTGGGAACACCGGGGTACCCAGCTCACGCTATCGCCGCCATCATACCAAAGAGAAACCATCGATACATTTCCGGGGGAGGGGGAAGCGCAGTTGAGAATTGATAAGCACCGTCCTGCGAAAGTGGGGAAACAATGGAACGATTTGAACTGCGACAGTAAGGCCCGTGTCACCAGCGCCTGCTATATCATTCGAAACTCGCGCGGTGCACGCGGTCATTGCCGCATAGCTTCATACCTCATCCGACCAGGTGGCGATTTTTCATGAAGCCGTTTCCAACTCTTGCCAGACATGCTAAGCTGACATCTTATTTCAGTATGTACCCTTCAAGGATTCAATATCCGAAAAAAATCACCTGAATGTGGCGTGTACAAAAACACCCTGAGTAGCCACCAAAACAATACGATGACAGCAGGCGGTCGGCCGATTGGGATCTGGACACTCCGCGGGCGCAGGGTCCTGACGGTGGAGTCACTAGGTGACAGAGACATCTCCACCGGTGGAGGGTTACCAAGCAGCGACAGATATCCATCTTCATGTTGCCAAAGCTTGCCCTCTAAGATGACATGCCATTGGCGTTTGGATGTTCGGATGATGGTTGGGGCGAAATGAGACAACCTGCTAGGCAACGTATCATATGTGACTGCGACACAAGGAAAGTTGATGTGAGGCAGACCATCGGATTTTTCCCGGCAAGCCCAGACGAGCGCCGCATCCTATATACCTAGTGAAAGGCGCAAACGTATCATGCTCTAATCATCAATCCACTAAAGCGCCGCGCGCGATGACGCACCAGGTGGAGGGTGCCATGTATATGGAACGGCCATGTGCAGTAAGTGGAGACCCGCGTATTCCCCGAGGATGATACTTGACGGTAAGGTCCTCCTCCCAAACGCAAAAGATACTCAATGACAAGCAATGTTGGATGTAAAGCCACGCCATAGGTGGGTCTCCATGAAACAACAAGCCATAGATAACATCGACGACAGGCAGTTGCTGCTGTTGCTGTGTTTCTTCCAGGTAAGAATGGACCCACGCGTGGTACTCGCGGTGGCGAGAGGGCCACGGTATCGCAGCCTACTACCCTCTCCATGTTCATGTTCTCCGGAGTCATTTTAGGCTGACATTCGAGAGGAATAGCAAAGAGCTGGGCAAAACAGGGGAAAAACAACATGGGTGAGGTTCCTCGTTATAGGTGTTCGACCAGCATGTACCCTCGCAGTCGGCGTCACCTTTCCTCACGTTGACATTTTTAGCCCGTAAGGCAGCATTTCAGGCCGTCTGATTGTACATCAAGCAGGGCCAAGCTTCCCCTAGCCTAGAATGCTCGTACTTGGGATTTTCTCGATAATCAAAGATAAGCATCACAACAAATTGCAATGCTCTCCCCTCCGGCCCGAATTCAGTGAGTCTCAAAATGTTCTGCACTCCGATACAGTATGCCGGGCCGCATGCATCCATCTTTCGTCATAAGTCGGTCCGTTACTTTGGCAACTTGCAATTGAACGTTTGAACACCCCAAGGTATGGATAGTTTTACATTGATGCGGAGCCTCGGTTTCGCAACACTTGACCACCATCATGTTGCAACCGTAGCTCATAACACGACTTTGCTCGGCTTCAATTGACAGTTATTTGCAAGTTCAAGTTCTTGAAACCAAGTGTGTATGCCGAGCAATACCCATCGCACGGAACAGTCACAGAACAACACAATATATTCAAAACTAGTAACATGACCTGACCGGATGAGTAACCCTGCATCAGATAATGGTACACAACGAGAACAAAGACACAAAACACGATCCCCGCAATTCCACCTCACGCCTACTCACGCACTAAACGTACACACAATAGCGGCGGATCAAAGAAAGAAAAGAGAACGAGAAACATAGATTGGTAGGGCTAGCTGGACGCAGCATTTAGTGCTTGCAGTCACCGCAGCTGCAGTTGCAACTGGATCGAGCAATCAACGACAGAGTCGAGTAGTAAACGAGGATCGTAACGTACCCAGCCTTGCACTCGCAAGTCTCACTGCCATTGCAGCAGGCATTGTTGACGGGAATGGAGATGATCTACAATGTACCCCGACGCAATCATCAGCCAATGCGTCGTCGAGAGCACGGAAGGAAACCATCACTGACAGTCTGCATGATGTTGTACGAGAGGATGATAGAACAAGTTACTTGGGATATGAATAGACTGGTGAGGAGCGTCCCAGGATGAAGGAGGGATTATATACCTCTCGACGACCCTATTTAGTGTTATTTGTGCTTTGCGGTATCTGGAAAATATTAAGGGTGAATATCAAGAAAGTGGCGACACTCACTGTCATCAACAGAGTTTCCCACTTCTTGTTCCGTCGGGTGATGCCATCGTGTGTCGAAAATGGGATAGGATCAAGGGTCTGATTCAAGACTAGTTTGGGGCTGGAAGGTCGAGAGACACGATAACATGGAAGTAGGGAGCGATGATGCGAGTACGGCACTGTACACCGAATGGGGTTGCCGATACTCTTGCGGGCGCGGGGAAGTTGGATTGATAAGGGATCTTTGTCCTTGTTGAGGGCTTCTGCCACATTACCGTCCCCTGAGACAGGACGCAGGACCATGCCTGCCCATCAGGGATTGGGAAAACTGGGGGTCCACAGCTCACCCTACCGCCACCACCATGTCAATGAAAACCCATCGATGCATGAAGCATAATTTTCGGGGGAAGTCGAGCGTTGATAAGCACCGCTTATGAAAGTGGGGAAACAAAGTGGAATGCGGGGTGGTCAATTAACAGTAAGGCTTGTCATCAGTACCCGCGCGCCTGCTATCATTCGAAACTCGCACCTCGTTCTCTTGACATGGCAGGACCATCATAAATGCTCAAGAGCGCACGGCGTGCGCTGTCATCGCCGCATAACTGCGCATGATGCAAGGATCCCAGGTGGCGATTTCTCATGTTGACTCTTGCCAGATATGCTAAGTTGAAACCTTATTTCAGTACCCTCATGTACCTAATATCAGAGAAAAATCACCTGATGGAGTGTGTACAAAAAATCCTGAGTAAGCACCAAGCGGGCGGTCGGCCGATCAGATACTCCGCGGGTGCAGAGTTCCTGGCGGTGGAGCTACCGGGTGATAAAGACATCTTCACGGAGTAGACGATATGCGGCGACGGCCGTGGGCAGATATACTTATCTCGTCTTGTCAAAGCTTGTGCCATCGGCATGCCGTCCAAGTTTGGATGTTTGGCTGATGGTTGGGGCAAAACGAGACAACACGGCGACAGATGCTGTGACTGTAACCACAGGGAACCACTGTTAGCCATTAAACCATCGGATTTTTCCTGGAAAGTAAACGATGCTTTGAGCGAAGTAATGCCATGCCATGGGTGTTGGTGTTCTGGGGTCTCCATCGACATAAACGGCATCGACGCTTGCGACTGTTGCTGCATTTCTTCCAGGTAGGAATCGACCCACTCGTGGTACTCGTGGTGGAGAGGAGGCCTCGGTATCGCAGGGTAAGGGTTGTTCTACTACCCTCTCCATGCCCATGCCCATGTTCGCCGCAATCATTTTAGGCTGATATTCGAGAGGAAGAGCAAATGGCTGGACAAAACAGGTGTGGGGAGGGGAAAAACAGCATGGGTGAGGTCCCTCGTTATATGTGTTCGACCAGCAGGTACCCTCGCAGTCACGATGTGACCATCAAGCACTTATGCCACGTCGACACTCTAGGCCATAAGGCGGCATTTCAGGCCGTCTGATTGCACATCAAGCAACCCATGTCAAAAGAAATTTCGATACCAGCATGGAAACAATGCATTCAGCCTAATGATGAAAGTAGGTCTGTCATAAACAAGTATATGATTGACTTACGAGGCTAATTCGAAATAACAAAGGGATGTAAGGCCCGCAGAAGATAAACGAGCGACCACAGAGGGTCATGCCGATTTGCGCCTTGTATCATCCATCGTAAGTTTAACAGAATGGAGCGAACGGTCCAACGGTGAACCCTGTCCATGCTCACTGCATGAGAATTTCGACTGGTGGGGTACCCTCAGAAGCAGCCGCATCGCAATTGTAACGCTTATTACTTACCAGAGAAGTACGAACGATGAGCTGAACATGACAGATCAGTCGAGCCATGTGATACAAGAGACCCGGCATGGACTGACAGAGAAATCGAACGTTAAACGTCAAGGACTTGGTAACATTGATCAGATATTTACTACTTAATACAGATTGGCACCCCAGGCCAGCGGCCGTCTTCTTCCATCGTGTCGCACCAATGTGATGCAAATCTATCTCTCCCACGATGCTCGCAGCTTCAGCTAGATGATTAGGTAAGCAATACACACGCGTACACCGATATTAAGTAGTCAATAGAAGAGTGCTCGTAGGATTTTCTCGATAAACAGATAAGATGGGCCAACATGACACGATGTCGATCACCAACACTTCCTTTTCCACTTGGAGTAAATTTGAAGATGATAACTGTGTTGACAAACCTCATTTGGTAATGGCTTGTGTAAGTATGCCAGATTACTAGTACGTCTTACGTCCTCCAATGTCACCGACTCCTGCCAACGTCACCCGCAGATGTTTCTCTTATGCCACGCAGCTGGAGTAATCAACAGCCAAAGAAAATTCGCTGGTCTTTTGTCCAGCCCTTGAAGCTTGAGTTTCAAACAAGTTCGCACCCTTTTCTCTACTCTTTATGAATATTTGAGCACCCATCCAGTAAGGTATGTATAGTTTTACATCGCTCGGTGACCACCATCGCAGTGTTGCAACCTTGAAGTCAAGTGCGTACACCGAGCAATATCAATTTCACGAAAGCAGTCACAGAACAACAGAATAAATTCAAAACCAGTAACATGACCTGACAGGCTGAGTAACCCTGCATCAGATAATGGTACATGACGAGAAGAAAGACAAAACACGATCCCCGCAATTCCACCTCGTGCCTACTCACGCACTAAACATACACACACAATAGCGGCGAATCAAAGAAAGAAAAGAGAACGAGAAACATAGATGTCGTCGAAACTTGTGCTGAAGCACCAGCTAGGCGCTCAGCATTTAGTGCTTGCAGTCACCACAGCTGCAGCTGCAACTGGATCGTGTGATTAACGACAGGGCCGACTAGTAAACAAAGATTGTACATACCCAGTCTTGCACTCGCAAGTCGCACTGCCTTGGCAGCAGGCATCGTTGACGGGGATGGAGATGATCTACAATGTACCCGACGCAATCATCAGCAAATGCGTCGTCGAGGGCACGGAAGGAAACCATCGCTCACAGTCTGCATGATGTTGTACGCGAGGATGAAGTTACTTCGGATTTGAAAAGACTGGTGAAGAGCGACGCAAGATGGAAGAGATTATATACCTCTTGAGCACCCCTATTTAGTGTTATTTGCGCATTGCGGGGGACCAAATATTTGGGATATCAAGAGTTGCTGCGGTGAGGTATTCCCACTGTTCCATCGGGTGACCCCATTGTGACCTGAAAATAGCAATACACCAAATGGGGGTTGCCGATGACCTTGCGGACGTGGGGTGGCTGGATCATACGGTCTGTCCTTGCTGAGAATCAGGTGACAAGGCTCCGCAGAACACCCACCGTCTGCAAATGAAACCTGATTTTGGGAGGAGGGGACCACACACTTGAACGTTGATAAGCACTACCTCGCGGAAATATAGAGGTGGTGAATGCACGGGCGGCGAAGTGCGACGGTCCACGCCATGAGCATCAGGGAGTCTATATCATTCGAAATTCGCGACTCGTCCTCTTGGTACGATTGAACCATGAATGAGTACATGCGCGCAGTACTCGTTGCCATATAACTGCATGTGATCGAATCAGGTGGGCTTTTCTCATGGGACATGCTTAAGGTTCAATCCTATTTCAGTAGTCATCTCCAATATCCGAAACAAATCACCTGGTGATTGGTGTGCGAAAACACCCTGACCTAGAGAACACAGCAACAACTAGCGGGTGATCAGATGTTCCGCGAGCGCAGCGTTCCTGAGAGTAGCGCCACCAGTAGAAGAATAGAGGCACTGCGGGAGCAAAAGACTTGGCGTTATCTTGGATAGGGTTGGGGCGAAAACCAAACGGGACGAGGCCGCGACGTGTGTGAACATCACAGGGTGTCGAGAAGAATCGCAGGTCAACATTTTGGCTATCGGAGAGCCGGATTATCCCCAGCACGTCTGGCCAAGAGCGGGGTGGGAGTGCCTTCGTCGAATCGCAGGGTAAGCCCAGTCATCTTTGCCGCACAAAGCCATGTCATGTATGCTATGCATACTAGTTCTACGCAGATGGCGGCCAAGTGTTCAGCTGAAACGCCGCAGGACACCATTGGGATTCGGGAGCCACCAAACCACTTGGCAGGTTCACTCGATGAGGGCGAGTATCTGTATTCTCGGTCCGCGGCATAACGCTTTTCTTAGCAGAGTGGCAAGCATCGGGGAATCTACTCCACAGTTTGGCTGTCGTCCCAGACGTAATCGATGCTTGACAACGCCGAGAGATGTTCTGCGTTATGTGCGCTGGTGTTCAGGAAGACGCGTCCATGGGATATGAGCCATGTTCAATATCGACGACGGCCAAATGCGACGACTGGTATGTTTCAGGGTAGAAATTGAACCGTTGTCGCGATAGACGCCTAGGTTACATCACAGTGGAGGAGCCATTTTGCCTTCCGTAGGTCCATGCTAATGTGCACCATCCGTCGTTCGAGGCATACAAGGCTAGCATTCCAGAGAAAGAGCAAAAGCCTGGAAGGAACTGGTATGAAGAGGGAAAAGTTGCGTGATAATGCGTCACCAGTCACCGGTATATGTGTTCAACCAGTTGGGTACCCTCACAGTTGTTGCCCACGAGGTGACATGATCGAACTACTAATCAAAGGACGTTGTCCATTGGAATAGGCCATTAAAACGCAGTTAGATTTCTTAGAGACTGAGCTTGTCATCTTAGAGTGAAAGAAAATACAAGGATTATACCAATCCGAAAAATCAAGGTGAACGAGCTGTGTAATACGAGGGCAGAAACTGTTCTAATCAGGACGCAACTTCGTTGGCCTGTCATTCCATCAAAAGCACGGACATTGAACGTGAACGTTAGTCATCCCTGAGCGCTGAGCATGCAGGTTGTTATATGAGAAGAAGTTCGACGGGTGGGTACCCACGGGCTCTGTCTATGAGGCCTTGAGGTTTGAGGTCATCAGACTAGCTCACCGCGTCACGACTCTGCATTTAGATAGTTAACCATCCGTGCAGATGATAATTTACCTTTGTGAACCAGACCAACTGTGGCAGTTCTTCCTGCAAATGTGGTAACGCGTACTTGGAACTGGATCCGGACCGCTTGTTCAACGGCTCTCCGATACTCAGTTGGGACTCGTATTGACTTTGCCCATGCTAGCTTTCCTCTTTTGCATCACAGCACTTTCAGAAACGCCAGGGCCGGCCTCCTTGTCACCGTAATCGTCGCTTGGGGCTGCAGGCCCTTGATTATTGACCCACTGGATGAGATTTGTATGCTCAAGTATCTGTTGGGAGGGGGATACCATCGCTGACTCGCCTTCGGAGGATTTCGGGGAGAGATACTTGCGGGACGGAATGGGCTGGATGTACTTGACATCGGTGCATTCCGAGGGAGGTTGCGCGATCTTCCAGGAAGTCTTGAACTCGATGACGGTACGGCCCTCTCACCAGCTGAAACTCCTCTTTGGCTTCTCAGCTGCGGCGGCAAGCCTTTGTCACCACGTTGGATGCTATCAGCGGAGATGAGAAAAAACAATGCCCATTATCCAAACAGGAATGTATGGAGCTGAGATGTTCACATCCCATATTGGTCGGGAGCATGTCATTTGCCTTGCCATCGTTGATTCGTGATTGATTACTACCTGGTATGTTTGTCACTTAATCTAGGCTTTCGAAGCGGAACACCTGTATATATGGCGCTATGATCGTCAAGGTGCTATCCAGTGTTCTGCGCTCGATCTCCCCCGCTTTCTTATGCTCTTGCTTGCATTACAGCGGTTCGAGAACCGACACTGGGGATTGAATCCCATTGTTGATCCCGAATTCAGTAAACTCTCGACGAATTCGACGACGGTGGTCTTCAGAGACGAGAAGGAGGGCAAGACTGGCGTCACGCTAGACTGGTCCTCGTGAAGCAGTCACTATAGTCTCATAGGGCGAGCGACGAACGTGTGTCCCGTGACAAGTCAAAGCTTTGAATCAGAGGGAAAACTGGTTGCTAAGCTCTTTGGGGGCGAGTTGTCTCGCACGAGCGAGCCAGAAATCTTGAAGAAAGTTTACGAAATTGCAGAGCAGAAACCAGACGTCCGAAATCACGTTCCAGTGATGGTGTTCCACTACGAGTTTCCAAACTCTTCCACAGCAACGATCCGCTCACGTCTCAGTCTGCCGACAGAGGGTGCACGGGTGCTCTTTTTGATCCTGTTCAAGGAGTTGATGAAGACCACGAAGCTGACAGGCGAGCCATTCTTGGACTGCTGGTGGCAAACGGCAAAATGTGATTGGCTGTGCGTCGTTCAGATTAAAGTTGAACTGACTACTCCTAAAGGTCATATTGCACTGTGGAAGAACGGTGTTCACCACCGTGACGTCAGTACTTCTAATCTGATGTACAAAGACGGGGAAGATCATCCTGTCGGTGTACTAAATGACTTTGACTTGGCGACGACAGCTCAGGCTCCAGCGGGGAACGAGCGCACTGGCACGGTTCCATTCATGGCGCTACCGTTACTCATAGCTGAGGGTCAGGCAGGGGAAATCAAGCACATCTATGCACACGACGCGGAATCGTTCATCTGGATTCTTCTTTGGGTCTGTGCCCTCTACGATCGGGGGTACTTCACTGGAATACAACTTCGGATGCATGGCTGAAAGTCGATGCGGAGGGGTGCGCGGAGAAAAAATTCTACTACTTGCACCACCGCAACAAGGACTTCACGCCTGGTAGAGGTCACGAGAAGAATTGGCTCGTTGCCCAAAAGTGTTTCGATGCTTTAAGGCAACAATTTTTGTCTGAGACCATTTCCAACGACCTTTGATGATCCATTTAAAAGGCTCCTCGTTGAACCCTATGAGGCGCTGCGCAAAGCTGATGAGGAAGCAAAGCAAAAGGCGGAGAAACGGCACTTTTGGAATAAAGGCTGTCTCATCCTCCATACATACTGTTGCTCGTTGGGTTAGGTGAAGGTGGGCCGAGAGCGCTGACAGGTCCAAAGCCTCCCCATGAGGGTGCGGCCCGGATCTCCAGTCAAAC
>JBBPNZ010000237.1:0-27397 GCA_038091195.1 Phylloporus rhodoxanthus | reverse complement strand
CCCCATCCGAACACGCACGTCAAACGAGTAATCCTTGCCCATCTTTCCCGCGAGCTGCGCACGTATCCAGTTGCGCATGTCCGGGTTCCGCTCCTGATCGAGCCATCCCAGCCGTTGAACCGTCCGCACAATCCACTTGCGCTTGCTCTGCTTGGTCAGCACCCATCCCAGCCCCCCATCATACGCCGCCCTCCAAAACGCAAAGTAGAACACGAAAAAGACTTGCGCGGCCCGCCGGGGGAGCACGCAGAACAGCACGAGCTGCAGGCCGAGCAACGATAGGTTGAGCACGTCCAGGTGGCTTTTGGGGTACGCCGGGTGGAAGAGCGCGGTGAGCACGTCGTGCGTTGTCGGCACGCGAAAGACTGGGAGGACGTTTATGGGTTTGCAGAGGCGCCCACGGTCATCACGCACCTTGACCGCCTGGGGTTTGTCCCCACACGACCTCGTCGCATGCACGGTGGCGCTTGTCGTCGTCGATACTGTCTGGCGGTGTTTCTGAGAGTCGTCTCTGTCGTAGTCCCTCCATCGCGGTGAGTGAGAAGGACGGCCAAAAAATGGGCGAAAATATCAGGTGTTTTTTTACGTAAAATAACCAACCCTTTCTATTCACTCGTTGTTCGACTCAGTCCATCGAGCGTCGAGCTGCTAATGTTGGGGAAAAACAACCATCGCGAGACATTTTTTTCGGATGGCTTTTGTCGTGGTAAATGTCGTCCCTACGAGGTGTCTTACATCCATCGTTATGATACAACATGATACATATTACTACTAGTTGTCCAACATATCCTTGTACCCCTTCTCGCTCTCCACCTCACCCGGAATCTCCTCGAGCTTCCAAAAACGTTCAGCCGCACTACACCATATCTACACAGCACCAACGCACCTTGTCAAAGTCATACAGGCACTCTTCAATCCGTCCCATCGCCGTCCCCAACTCCTCCTCCGAGATCACCAGCGGCGGCGCAAACCGAATACTACACACATCGTCACCACCGATCAAAAGACGAAACGCGATCACCCACATGTTGACATGTGTCGGCTTGGCGAGCACACCCCGGCTCTTGAGCAGCAAACAAAACTGCCACGCCGTACGGCCCTTGGAACTAGCCGAGTCATCGATCACGATCGCATTCAGTAGTCCCCTGCCGCGGACCTCCTTGATCAACGGGGACTTGGCCTTGAGCGCGTTCATACGTTCGCGGAAGACATGTCCCAGGCGCTCGGCGTTGGCAGCCAACTTCTCTTCCTGGATCACGTCCAGAGCCGCCATGGCAACAGCACATCCCAGTGGGTTCCTTTTGACCAATCAGAAAAAACAGCATCTCGATCCTCGACATACAGCATACCCTCCGTATGTACTTCCGTGTTGACCCGGTCCAATACAGTCCATGACAACACGATCGGCAAGCACAGCGGAAACGGGGTAAACTGTTGAGCCAAGATGCATGTCAACGCGCAATCACCGAAAATGAGCTCGAACAGACCTCCGCCAGAAAGTGCCTTGCCCAACAGGACTATATCGGGGCGAATACCCTCATGCTCACAACAGAGCATCTTGCCCGTGCGTGCCAAACCCTGTTACACATCAACTCTCAGCATCCGATAGCGTCACGCGGGACACACCGTTTGAATTTCGTCACAGATAAGGAGGACGTTTCGCTCCGTGCACAGCTTGCGAACCTCGCGGAGATATCCCGCGGGCGGAACGACGATCCTTTCGATGCTGCATGAGCATCTGACCCCAAACGCATTCGAGTGTACGTACCCAGCTTCGCCTTGAATAGGTTCCACCAAGAACGCAGCGACATTATCACCAAGGTCATCCAGCGCACGCCTGAAATCCTCCACGTGGCCATACCGAATCGTCTGCACAACCCCACCCTGGTCCCTATACGTAGGCCCAACACCCTCCAGATACGGCCCAAACCCATCCCGACTCTCGGGGTCCGTGCTCATACTGCCCAAGGTCAGCACCACCCGAGGGGCAAAAAACCGTCCGCACCTGATCACGCCCAACGTGCGTCCATGGAAATTCCCCGCCGCGCTGAGCACGACCGCCCTGCCCGGCTCGACCCGCTTCGCAGGCGTCTCATACGCCCACTTGCGCGCCATCTTGAGCGCTGTCTCGACCGCCTCAGCGCCCGTGTTCATCGGCAGCACCCGCTCGTACCCAAACGTCGCCGTCACCTGCCGCGCAAAGCGCGGGAACACCGAATTGTAAAAGGCGCGCGAGGAGAGCGTGAGTGTCTGCGCCTGCTCGACGAGCGCGGCGACGATCTTGGGGTGGCAGTGGCCCTGGTTCACCGCGCTGAGAACATGTGAGCACGACGTGGAGCGGGTAAGGAGACCTTACGAATACGCAGAGAGCATGTCGATGTACTCGTTGCCCTCGGGATCCCATACACTGCAACGATGAGCCGGGAACACCACTGGCGAAAAGGGCTCACTGGACGCCTTTTGCGGAGTCAAAGACGACTGGCAGGGGGTGGTAACTAGAGGGAATAACATGATTCGTCAGTCAGTGTTGGCGGTCGCGTGGCCAGCCGGTTATCAGCGTCGACTTACTTGTGTGCACTGTAATCATTCTCCATCTGAATGAGACCCGCCGACGATGCCCCTCGGGTCTTTCGGTGGCCATTGGACGCGAGTGTCGTTGCAGGTGCCATATTGTAATGAGTAGGAAGAGCCCCGCCGGTTGTGGCTGCCAAGATCCACCCGGAGCCGAATTACCAGGTTCCATATATTACATGTACTACTATTGAAGTTGAGATGGCCACTCCTTGCGTCTCCTCCACCTCCCAGCACTATCAAACCGCGGATTCGTCGGATAGTCGAGCCCATCGCCAAGGGTGCCTCCAACGGGCACTGCGAGCACGTTTAGCACAAGACGAGACGGGCGGAAAACGACGCACAAAACCATCGCCACTTGTTGGTGCCCATGACGGCCACCCAGTTCTCTCTGCGACTTCCCAGCCACCACAGATTGCCCTCGATGCCGATTCGTCCCCATTCGTTGTCCCACTCGTGTCTTGTCCGCCGCTTTGCACTGCCGTACATGTCGGTTAGATAAGTCGACAACGCCGGTTCCGGAAAGACGCACCAAACGTCATACCACTTGTGCATTCGCGAGATCAACTCTTGTTCCCGGTCCCGCATCGCTCTGATAGCGAGCGACTCGACAGTCGTTTGGTTCAGCAGAATAAGATAAAGCTGCACCCCGAGTATGAGAGTGCAGAATATCCCAAAGAAGCCGGCACTGCGGTGTGTCAGTCGGCAGCACACTCCATGCGGCGGTCACGAACAGGGCTATGATGACAATTTGCTGAGGGTCCACTGCGACCGACGAAGCGCGTGGTCTGACATTGAGACTTAAAAGCGTTCCAAACGTCCAAAAGCAGAAAACGGAGGCCCATTGAAGAAAATTGACAAAAAACTTGTAAAACAGGCTTTGGGTGGGAGACGAAGAGGTAAAAAGACGGACGCACTCTTTGGTTAAATGCACCTACACACTGCCCGATCCCTAGAGCACACGTATATCAGCTTGCGAGGAACTCGCCCACGATGCACTCACAAGGACAATGATGGTCGTATTTCAGGACACACTTGGCAGAGATCAGAGTGACACACGTGGACGGGACAAGAAGGAACCTACTGTGCCACATGCTCTGCAATGATGTGCCCGAGGGGGTTTGACGATCTGACACTTGTTGCAATAACGATATTCCGGTAACAACACAGGGGTTGTTGTCGGACGCCGGGAGAACATTGGTATAGGGGGACCGGAAGGACCTGCCTGGTGAGAATCCGCATGCGGAAGACGAGGTGGCTGTTCGAGACGGGAGTGCGAATATTGTTCCGGCTTAGCAATCGAAGAAGGGGCAGTTTTCCCAGAGCCAAGTGAGGATTGGTTTTTCGCAGACTCGTGGGTGGGAGGAGGATGGGGAGAGGTGAGCTCATAAGAGGTTCCACGGACGTCAGACGAGTTGAGGGTTGACGCTCTGTCATTATGGTCATAACCTGGTTTAGTTGTTCTCTGGGTATACTGCAAGGGAATGAGTGTTGGTAATTTTAGTTTGGATGGCTGGATTACCAGGCGTGCATCTCCGGGAGAGGTGGTGATGACCTGCACCATTTCAGTCTTTTGACGGCGAGAGAAGAAAAGAGGCGCACCATGAAATAAGACCAAGACATAAAAAATAACAAGAAGGCAAATACGACCAAGAAAGCGACTGTAGACGGGTCACGGGTAGAAGAGAGGTCTAGAGAGCGAGACACACACCTCCGGTGGCCTGATTTCCGAGGGCATTGGTGCTCTGTGTGATCATGTCCCTGCATAACCTTGCAGCATAGACATACGAAGCATCACCGGTGATGATGACGACGAGAGCGATGGTGAGCTTGCGCACGAGCCACGGCTGTGGTCTGTTCTGTGTGCGACGTGCGCGTACTTGGTCTACGACACCGCAGCATGTATGTTGGGTGCGAGACATGAGAGATTACATAAGATACTACTCATGAAGCAGCACTACATTCGTCTCGCGCTCGCGCCTCGTTGTACAGACGCGCTGCTCATCCGAAAGTCGTTGCAGGACGCACTGCTGGACATGTTTGGACTCGTCTTTGCGAGCACGTATATCGACGTGCTGTCTGTGAACGAGCTTGGATCGGAGGCGGTCATTCGCGTCCACCCAGAGTAGGTCGTGTCCACGTTGGAGTGCCATGGACTGACGTGCTGAAAGCGATGCGCCGAGGATCACGGCTGCCATGGCTGCAGGGACGCGTGGTTCTATCAGGTGCTGCGTGGTGAAAGAGTCTTCATTTCTGCCATCGCTCGCGTCATGAGCAGATCTACTGGGTATCTACAAACCCCTCTTCTTTACCCATTCCACAAAGTGGTCTATGATGGTGGGCCAAGCGGCTGGGATGGCATAGTGAGTGCACGCCGAGAGAGTGCAGGTGGGATTACCTTGGTCGTCGTGTTTGTTCAAGTCGCCATCGAATGAACGGATAAAGTCTGGGAGCTGCATGCGCGTGAGCAAGGGACAGAAGAGGGGACTGATGCACACCATCTGCCAGGTATCCTTGCTCACTGCAACGTCGTCCCTTGCCTCCATGTACTCGAGCCACAATTCCGTGTGTTTTCGGGTCCAGCCTGAATCGTGATCCATGTCGACATCCTCGTCGTCGAATGGAGCGTATTTGAGGGCATCGGTGCCGACGCCAAAGTAGAGGAGTGATTTCCAATACTCGAGTGCGGTATCTTTGGCTGTGGAAGGGTGAGGGAAGAGATAAGCAAGGGAGAGGGGACATACCAAGGCTGCGCTGACCGTCTGAGCGTGCAAAATGAAATGTGTAATTGTAAACGGTGCGAAAGTAGAAAGGATCTGAGCCAAGCTTGCGTTCCAAACGTGTCAGGGCGGACTGCATCGCGTCGATCGAGTCACAGCTGCGAAGGGTATCAACGGACCGAAATGGCCGGTGGAATGGAGGCTGACCCGATGCTCCTCCAGCCGTCTGTCCAGCCCTTTCTGGGCCACTCTCCCAATCTGGGTGACTGCAGCTCATACGCGAGGAGCAAGAGTTTTGGGGTGTCATCGTCATCGTCTTGTTGTTCGTCTGGCTGCTTGAAACCGAGATCTGCAAAGAACTGGACGGTGCCGTGTGTGGAAATAATGTCTGCGTCTGGGTCTGGTGGGGTGAGGGGGGTGACTGTGTAGGATGAGTAGACGATACCTTTGTACTTGTCAAAGAGGGAAGTGAGTTTGCTGGTCGAGGGTGCGCGGTTTCCGGTGTCGTGGTAGAAAGCGTCTATGGCTGCGTCGAGTCGTTTGTATCTGTCGAGGTAGCGTTTTGCGTCTTTGATGCTGGTGTGGGTGAGATGGTTGAGAGAGAGAAAGAGAGAGTACTCGCGATGCGCCGGTGATGTTACAAAAGTCAGTGTGGGCTGCCTGCATAGTGGGATGAGCGTTGGCGGTGGGGCAGACGAGGACGGACCATGGGTGGACGTGATCAACGATAAGGATCGGGTCGGATAGGGGCAGCCGAGATTGGTGATATATTTTACTGCACTCCAGGTGCTACATACTAAAACTACATAAAGTCACGTTCGAACGATCACTCTCCGCGTATGCTTTCCAGCACGTCGTCGGTCTGCATATGGCGTAGGTCGCCGCCAAGTCTCGTCTCCATCATCTCGGTAATCCTCTGCCTGAAACTCCTTTGTTGTCCCAGAATGTCCCTCGTGTAACGTGATACCGCCTGGCGTGTGGAGATTAAGGGGTGACTGTCCATGCGGTGAACCAGGATATATCCCAGGCGACTGTGTCGCACGCGATTGGCGCGCCTTCAACGGCGACGACGGCTCGATGGGCCACGTCCGAGCACCGCCCTCTCTATTTTTTACCCCGTCGTCTGGCGGCACGTCGATCTCGACGCGCACGCGCACGATCTCCTTGCCCGCCTGCGCAAAGAAGGCACGCTCCTGCCGCTGGAAGAAGCCACTGGTCGGGCCTGGTCTCATCTCGGGAAAGCTCGCTGGTGGTGCGGGCGGAAAGAGGGCCATGAGTTCATGGCCCGTGGGTGGTGCGGGGAACTTGCGTGAGGTGGCAGGGCTGGCATCCTGGGTGAGGTTGAGGTCTGAGGGTGATCAGTGGTGGTATGGAGAGATGGGAAGAGGGTCACCTCGCAGTGAGCTGGGAGAGAGGGGCCGCCTGGAAGGGATATGGATGGGGCTGCGGTCTGCTGCGGTTGCGGTGGAAGTGGAGGAGGAGGAGGAGGGGGGGGAGTCGAGGTCAGTGACGGGACGGAGATGGAAAGACATGAAGCAAGGATGGACTCGGAGGGGGTTAAATAGACGGATCGACAACCTCTAGCTAGGATTGTCTCCGGATAGATCGCCGAATCTCACCTCGTCTCCTGGGACAGCTCCTGTCTCTTTTCACGCTGTCACTGCGGCTATTTCGTTCCTCCTTATCATCATCCTCCGTTATTTTACGTGCATATGAGAATAAATGACGTAATATCTACTCTTGCACTGTGACACCCATGATGGTAGAAAAGACGCTCAGCACCGGAACGCTAAATCTCCGGTTCATGCAAAATGCACGAAGAGCACCCCACATGGAACAAGAACAAGCACATGTAAAGGACGACGGACAGTGGGAGGTCTCACCCGAAACAAGGCTGGCTTGGGCTTATCGCGGCGAGAAGGCGTGAGTACAACTTGCTATCCGCGCTCGCTCTCAGCTTGTTCAAAAGTTGGTATCAGCATTACTTACGAAACATCTTACCTTCCATTTCTCTTCCCTTCCCTTCACGAGACTCTCTCAGACACACCACGAGGTCGTCGAGTCTTTGGCAAGCGTGGCCAAGATGTCACGAACGAGGTCCGTCCTTCTTACATCACACCCCATCGGACCTAACCTCGTTCCCAGGCCTCGAGTTCATCTAATATAGACCAAGAGCCACTCTCGATATCGTCTACCCGCGTACCTAACTCCGCACCGAGGCACTCACAAATGTCTACCAAAGATCCTTCCAAGGACGCGAAAAATCTTATTTTTGACATGTCCCGCGTTGGAACTGACCTCCGACACTCCCAAGCAACCGCTTTCCTACGCCCAGCAGGTGTCGACGGTCCTGCCAAGGCTGATCCTACCAAGACGGCATCTCACGCTTCAACCGGAGCTATCCATTCCAAGCTAAAAAGGTCTCGTGCGTCAGGTGAAGCAGACAAGGCAAGCAAGAAGACGAAGCTCTCTCTAATCAAGTAATTCTTTACGTACATCCTTTTGCTTGCCGAGGCGTACTTGGTTACTTATCATCTTGATCTGTGAACAGGCCAAGATCTGGCGTCGAGGATCGACCTATGACTGATTCCCTTGCACCTCTCTCCCTCCATTCCCAAATCGGTTCTCTCCATGTCGTTAGTTGATTAAGGCGCTTATGAAACTTTATCGGGGATGTTGATGGCGTTGATCCCGAGTGTGCCGCATTTTCATCCCACCATAATGTGAAATCCAAGGTTCGTGCCTTACGCATCTTCTCACTGAAACTTCTTTCTATCATGAAACGGTGGACACGTCATACTCCTTTTCGGGGCACGGCTTAGGCGGCCCCACTGCGGACATACTTTTCCACATGTTATTCTTTTCCCCCCGCCATCCTCGCCGTTGGTCCGTGTCATTCAGCGCGCATGGGCTACATACTCGGCGCGGGTCATCATCCAGTATTAGCACCCTCTCTCCGAGGCTCACCATCCCCGCGTTTCATGGCGCTCAATTCCCCCGAGCGGCTCCAGATATGAACCGAATTGCATCATACCCCGTGGCCACTTCACATCAGGGTTGCGGGCCTTGAACGTGATGGTACCCCCCTTTTTCTCAAGACACTCTTCGTAATCGGTGGCGGTTGGAAACGCACTTGTCTTTTTTCTGCGAATCGGCGGTGTGGGGTGTACTCAGGGTTGTGGGTTTACGCCGGACGTACATGACATGATATCATCGCCGTTCGACGACACATTCTGTCCCTTGGCATTCGGAACCAGACCTTTGGGTCGACGCGCGGACGGCGTTGCGCTTTCCTCCCCTGTGCTATTTCGGGGATAATGCGGTGCGAATGATAAATCAACTCCTTCATATTCTGCATCATGATCAATCCAACATCACCGCCGCACGTGCCATATTTGACAACCGAAATGATGAGCTGCGATAACTACATGGGGGTTCCATACCAACACGCACTGACACTCTCACGTCCGGACCCATTCAATTCAACCAAAGTAGGCAAAAAAAAGTACGAAATAGCATGAATGGCATAAATAGCGCCTTCGTTCATAAAGATAATCAGTTGTGTCATGCCGTCCATATGAAGCTACCCCGGGAGCGAACAAGCGGCGAACCCACATCGTTCTCCGGGTATCGTCTCTCATTGCCCATCATCCCTCGGGAAGCTGCTCCCACTCGTGGCGGTATAGTACAGCCGATCGTACGGCGAGCTCGCCGCGCTCCTCGCGGACACCAGCTCGCCGCGTTCATTCACGCGGACACCCGACGCGCTCGAGAACGACACATACGCCGTGCTGCGCGAGCCCTCCCCGCTCACCCCCACCGTGCCCGCCGACGCCTCCCGCGATCCAAGCGACTCGATCGTCGCCATCCGCCGCACGTACCCCCCCATCATCGCAACGTACTCTTCCTCGCCGCTGCTCTCCTCCTCCCACGACGCGTCCGGGGCGTCCTCGCGCGGGTTGTACAGGTCCAGGTAGGGATAGGCGGGGAGGGCCGCGCCATAGCCGTACGCGTGCGTGTCGTCGGCGTCGCACGAGTGAGACGAGCAGGACGTGCTGACGCTCGTCTGCGAGGCGTGCCGCGCGCTCTCCCACGCCGTGCTCGTCTTCCGGAGGTCGAGGCGTGCACCGGGTTGGGAGGACGCGCTCTCGGAGGGTGAGGATTCATGGGGGACGTGGCCGTCAAGCGTTTCGGGATGGGAAGAGGTGGAGAGCGTCCCGAGTGACACATGGTTCTTGTGGCGCAGCATGTGAGTCGTGACGTTGACAGATTGTGTCTGGAGCGGCGTCTCGGATCGCGATGATCCGTGGTGGGCCACATGGATGGATGCCCTTCGGGATGTAGGGGGTGAAATCATCAACGGTGTGATGTCGTTCGGAGGTGGGGTGGAGTGGGAACGTGAAGGACCGGAACAAGAAGTGGATGGCGCAAGGGTACTCATCGAGGTGTACGCGGGCAATGTAGTATTAGACCGATTGAGCATGCGGCCAGAATCATCCGATCGTGCAAAGTTGGATTTAAATTGCTGAGGTGGGGATAAAGGTGACATGTCTTGAGGATCAGATGAAAAATATGGAGAGTACTGGGGGCCACTCCTCTCAGAGGGGTGGCGTGTCTCGCGGTATAAACGCAGAGTAAAAATGAATAAAAGCTGGAACGAGATGATGAGCGAAATCTCAAGATAGTTTGACAAACTCACGACAATCGTCCACGTGACAGCAAGTCGTACTATCGCAGCAGCTATCCACGCGCCAAAGGATGCTGGACGACAGGTACTCATGGCTGATGTGTACCACGAAATATCGATATCCCAGCCGCAATACTGTCGGGGATGCCACATAATGACAAGGACGAGGTTCATCACGGGACCTGCACACAGCAAAAGTAAATAACAAGCTCGAAGAAGCGATCTCACGCGCCGCCAAGCATCGTGATGACTCTGTTGCGGGAACAGTGGCATCATGAGCGAAATCGTCACGAGAGCGACTACAAGCGCAGACATAATGCCGAGCACAAGAGCACAAACACGTCCACTCTCGCCAGAGCCATCGGCGACGGCCAGAAAGTATCGAATAGCAATGTACGTTCCCCAAATACCTAACAAGTGTGGCACATTAAAGACGGTAACCCAAACAAGTAAAGCAAACGACGTACCGAAGAGAAGCTCAAAAGCAATGTTAACAGCATGCAGACGACGAAGTTTCATTTTAGTTTGGTAATCCTTCAGATTCTTGTATTCTTCAGCGGTGATGGGGTCACCCAGCAAGTTGAGTCCGAGATCCCAACCCGACATTGGTCCTTGGGGATGGGTTGGTTGTCGTTGAATGAGATCCTGGTAAGCCGCAGACGCAAACAGTTGGCTCGTCGGACTCTCGCCTCTCTCGGGTGCGGGCCGAAGAAAGGATGAAGCAGATCGCAGTGGAAGATCTGTAACTTTCTCATTGGTAAAAATGGCGTGGTGTAGGTTGAGAGCGTCCATGGCTTAAAAGTGAGCGTGGTGGCAAGGCGAGCCTGAGATAGGAAGCGTAAAAGATCGTGAGTCTAGGAAGTGGTGAATGAACACCAAGAGAGAAAGACAAACACTTCTCACTACTCATAAATAAATGCCACGGGGTTGTACCGTAGTAGGTTGTACTCGCGTTGGCCTTGCCCTGCGTGACAATCGCGTACTTTCCGACATAAACACATTCAGCGATGCAGTGAATTTGGTACTTCGGACTGACCTTTGAGTGAGGGTGTCAAAGGTGAACTAGGACAAGCCTTTGTCGACCCTTTTTGATTTCAAACTAGGTTCTGTCGCATCTTTATCTCGCGTCCAAATGTTCCGACCGACCAATCATTGTGCGGGAATGATGATTCACCTCACGTAACTGTAATTGAAAATGAGTCGGCTAGATATTGAGCGTCTATCTGGTTGGGTAAACAGTGTGAGTCTGATAGAAATCAATTTTTCCTCTTTCTGCACTCTTCCGTCACTCATGAGACGGCAGTCCTGACAGCACCAAACTCTTCTCTCCCAAGGTTGAAAAAATTGTCTGCGGGCGATACGTCGTCAAACACAGTACGCAAGGTGTGTTTCTGCGGATCGGAGAATCTCCCGCCGCATGATACTACATAGGTGTGAAGCAGCCTAGGAAGACGCATTAGCGAGCACACAAAGCGGAAGGGTTTTACTAACCTTGCAATGTTTTCCTGGAACTCGACATCTTTTTCATTCTCACCGTCCGCACCGAAAGGAATAGGTTCTACCAATGCAGATATAAGCGCATCCAAGAGCGACGGGCCGCCTGATTCGCTCTCCCTCTGCAGTGCTTCCATGGTGATGGGAGAGGTTGATACAGATGACGGATCGGAGAGCATGGATGCATGAGAATTGGGATGGACTGGTCCATTCGTAGATGAAGGCGTGTGCACACCCACTGGTGTGTTCGAGGTCTCCCAAGATGTTGGAGTGAGTAACGTGTTGATAAGGAAGGCAGTTTTGCGGCGCAAGGTGATATCTGAATCTGCCACAAGATGTGATAACATGTAAGGAAGCAGCATCCAACTAGACCCACCTTCAAGAGAGTGATGCAGGACATTCCAGCCCTGCGCATCGGTAAACTTTTTCACCGCGGCAGCATTGTGCTTCATTAAGCCCGACAATGCATACATGGCTTTCGATCGGGTGCCTGCAGAGCTGGAAGAGGGCGATAGACACCCAGTAATGACAGGAATTGGATCCAAAGACAGATACTGTCAAAAGCAGGGCAGGGTGTCAGACTCGGCAACACAGGCGTAAGATTTATTCTTACAGATAACTGGGCTGCTGGATTGTTCTGCAGAGCCGTTCCCAGCACCCATAAAGTTTGTAGCCTCAGACCGTCTGTGGTAGAGGGGTTACCAACGAGATCGTGCAGAGGTTCCCACATTTTTAATTTCTGGAGATCTAAGCGGCAATAAATACACCATGCAATGGAACGGAGATCCATGTACCGTTTGCATTATCGATGTTCTCCACGAGCTATCAAGCCGGGTCAGCTAATCAGTGTTGGAAGACCTTTTCGATATCACGGTAGCTACATGCCATTTCGAGGTTATCCATTGCAGTTATTCGTTGATCTTCATCATTGGAAACGTCGAGAGCAGCTTCGAGGGCCTCTCTCATGAGCTGTGCATCTGGTTTTCCAAGGATGTAATCGATGACTGCAGGGTCAAGATCCTTGGAAACATCTGCACGTTCTCCTGGTGAAGAGTTTTCAATACCCCAGCGCAGAAGAGATTCCATGACTGTAGGTCGCAAGCTATCTAGCCGGTTCGGCTGCTTCGGCATCCCTGCGGAGTTCAGCGGAGGTTAAATTAGCGGTATATATCCATTTTTTTCGTTTGCAACCTGGCGGTTGAGCTTGGGGTAAGTATCCCTTTTCGTCTTTGCAACTGAGTGATGCATTCTTCAATACCATACGTTTTACCACATTCCGAACACATTGTGTGGACAAAACTTGATTTCAGCCTTGTCTGACATTCTGATCGTTTCCGTGTACCATGTGCTAATTACTTTTTTTTTATTCCAGAGATATCAATGACCTTTTGATATGAGGTATGTGATCTCTCATTTACTGTTCTCTCTCTCCGATGAGGTTCATTCGATGGGCGGACCGATCGCACTCTTTCCATCAACTCCCCTCGTGTACAATGTGGGGATGGTTAGAGTCTGTGGAAATGCATCGAAATCTGATCCTTTTTGTATTTCATTGCCGTGCGGTTGTTCATCCGCTTTTTGTAGGATCCTCAAGGCCATGCAGCTTGCGTTCGCCGTGTTATTACCGTGTTCGATTCAGCGCGTGTTGGATTATAACGTGCTTCTCTGACGCGTTTTCTGCCTCGCGTATCCGCTGCAAGACGCTCATTGGCTGTAGAGGGGTGTGCGTTAGTCGCGCGTTCGAGGATGTGGATACAGCCTTGGGCTCGAGTTGGTATATAACTTGGTTTGGTTTCTTGTTATCTTGTAAAAAATGCATCGACGAGTGGCCCACACCGTCGCCGCGGTTATTCCACGAACATACTCTACGGATCGCTTGACGAGACTGCAAGACCCCACCAGAGTTGCCGCAGAAGAGGCCAACTATTATGGGACAGAAGATGTATATATTCCTCGACGGAACAGCTCCGACGTTGGTGGCTACGATTTGACCACCCACGACGACGGGCAACAACATTGGCGACGTATGGACTCACGTGGAGAAAGCATTTTGAGTGGTTTGGACGGTCCAAGTGAAGAAGAACACGACAGATTGAGGGGGAGTCCAGAAAGCATGCTCCAAGGAGGTTCTCTTGACAGGGTGGCGGAGGAAGACATGGACCCCCCTGCATCTGATCCAGACAATCATCAACTCGAGCCAGAAGACATTGAGGAGGCCATCGAATGGGAGCTGGAGGAAAATGGGTTGTATGGAGGCGAGTCCTGTCATATATCTCACCCGTTCATTGACACCGTCGATTGTCAGGCTCATACACGCGACTTTTGGCACTATATACGTTCGTGCCATTGTCAGCCTGGATGACCTTTGCAGTCCTCGCAATACTGCCACCTCTCGTATGGCCTCATCCAAGTTCCCCTTCTCCCTATCCGTCGTTCTTCCCCTCACCCCTGCCAGAAATTCTTCTGTCGTCGGCTATGTCTGCCCTGGCATACCAACTGCGTGTTCCTTTTTACATCGCATCGTCGCTTCTGCTACGGTCCGACATAGCCTCCCTTCTGGCCACCTTCTTGCACGTGTTGCTCGTTAACACCTTGCGCCTTGCGTCACTGGCACTGTTGCAGGTTCGTCACAATATGGATGGTCTCAAGCCAACGTGGCAGGACCCGTCCTTTCACACCGTCTGGTGGCTGTCATTCAACATTGCAGATGTCTTGGTCTCCCTCGTACGAGGTTATCAACAAATTGCGCTCTATCGCGATGTTATGGTACCTCCTGGTAGGGAACGCGAGTTTTTGGAGCGTCTGAAGGATGGGGCCACGCCACTGCAGAGTAACGGAGACCTCCATGCGTGGCAGAGCTCCTCAGAGCCTCTGCCAGGGGATTCTCAGGACGATCTCGGACAACTTGAAGATCAAACACGAGAGGAGCCGGACAGACACGCGAATACGCTTGATTCACGTATCCAGTATAATTTCGACAAATTACTCGCCATCAAAGAAAGAGAGGAGCTCGAAGAGGTATACGGGATTGCTCCCATCGTATGTCGTTTGCACCACGTTTGAATTGCACCTGACATACACTGACAGAAAATTCCTGTCTTCGTGTTGTGTTTGCAATGTTTCGATTCCATCATTCTCTCCGTCGGTCTCACACTTCTTGTGTCCTCTGCTTATCTCCGCTCCCCTCTTTCGGTCCCAGTTGCGGACAGCAACATTGTTCCACACCCCGTCGCCTCTCATAAGCCGTTTGCCATCACCTTTCCGGTCGTGTTGTTTATTCATTCGGCTCTTTCGTCTCTTTATACACCGATGATTCTTCCGCGTATCGGCGTCCATACAGCCGCGTACGTGAGTGTCCTTGTCAGCTTGATGTGCTTCTTTACGGGTCTGGCGATTTGGGGGGCATTGTCGTAAGGCGATCACTTATGCGGTGCGGAGGAATTGATGTGGAATATAGGGTTGTTTATCTACTGTTTGGCTTTACGGACTGGTGGTAAAAGAACGATACATGATATCAGTGAATGTGATGAGCACCGTGCGAGTGATAAGAACTTGGAAATGATTCATCAACTACCCGAATGTCCGAATTGAAAGAATTCTTTGCAAACGTACAGCTTCTACGGTCCGTGAGGAGTCCCTCCTAATATCCCCCAGTTATGCGAAATCTTCATCATTGAACAGTCTTCCGGTCCAACGTGCGAGAACACATCCGACTGCACCGAACAAGAACGACCAGTCAAACAAACCTCCAAACAAGGAGTACTGAGGGAGAGAGGAGAATAAGTTGACGTCACTATCGTCCACCCTTTCCACACCGGAGGACGCAGGATGGGAAGGGGGGAACATTGTCCGTAATTGGACTAATGTAGTGAGAAGATAGATACCCTAAAATGAAGGTCGTCGATGCGTTTCCCCGAAGGGGACGTGAGAAGCGTACCATGAGCTGTGCTAATAAAAGTAACATCAGTGAGGCGGAGATATTGCGAGACGTAATCCGGAACACCTGTTCACGGGTGTGTTCAGCGTGCTTGTTTGTTGTCATTGGAACCAGCCGACTTACGCTTGTGACACCTCTGAGAACGACTCTAACACTGCTGAGGATGATGGCTCCCACGAGGGCCAGACTTATCTGCCTAGATAGTGACGGGACGTCAATGCGTGGTATCCCGGATGTGGCTGGTAAAAGGGAAAATAGGTATGCGAAGATGTGAGCGATAATGTCACCGTAGGATGCCGTTTTTTCGTCCAGGGATGACGGTGGAAAGAGCAAATTCATGACGGACTGGTAGGAATAAGTATATCAGCAAATTGACAGCAGAAATGATGACACATGAGCACTTGCACTGAATACCCTGCAAACGCAATATATCGCCCACACTCTGCTGAGAATTATGCCGCGGATAGAGAGCGCAAAGTCACTGTTTTCACGATTGCGCTTAAGCGCCGCAACTCTTGTCGTCATTTGTGATTCGAGGGCTTGCAATCCGATGATTTCTTGCTGCAAGGAATGATCTAGAGAAGAAAAGAACTCAATTCGCCCGCTCGGTAATTTGAGGGGTGCGAAAACCTACGTGCGTCATGTTTAGAAGTCAAGCGGGACAGCCATGAACCATCGCTCTGAGGCTGTCATCATATTCAGCCACATCCTAGTACGAAGAGAGAATTTCACACCTTTGAGGCCACATATACATCGAGATCGCGATTGCGTTCACGTAAGTCAGACCGCGCCCGCTCAAGTGCATTCTCCGCCGAAGCAATCGAAGCAGCGGAGGGGACAGCCCTGGCACCACGCCGAAGGGATAAGCCACGAAGTTCCTCCGTGTCACATTAATGAATGACTTACGCCTTGCGCGTAAATGTACCCCATGCCCCGTTCACGGCACCCAGACCCGATAAGAGTCCGAGGATGATTGTTCCGAGGACCACTAATCGAGCGGCGGTCGATGTGAGAGGATTATAGGACGTAAATTCCGCAGGAAGCGGAACGAATGACAGGGTAAAAATAAAAAGAACGACGGGGAGTAAGAATGCAATGGCTCTGATGTTGAGAAGACTGGGTGTCTCTACAGATCCCGATGAATTATCAATGGTGTTGTATGCATGGCGACAGTGACGGACCTGAGCGATATGTGAGAACCATGCAAAAGGAGGCCGGAATGATGACGATAATAGTTGATAATAATAGGAAGATAGATGTCTTCCACGTATACAACCGAACGCTGGTGGAAGTTAGGACACGAACGAGTCCTGGCGAGAACTCACTATTGATCGAGAAAGTTGAAGCCTTGACAGAGCAGCATAGCGAACAACATACAGCACTCGGTGAAGCAGATTGAAAAGGATGATTGTGCCAGGACAGAGTGCCACGATTTTATTGAACTTGACTTGCACGCCGTGACGGATTGCGGGAGGCCATCTTGCGTAGCAGGGGCGAGAAGACTGAGATCATTGTACAGCGCTCTCCGCAGGAACACGCGACAGCACAGAAAGACGCAGATACTGGATCAACATTGGTCAATATTCGAGACACGAAACACGGAATAAACCTCGCGCCGAGCAACACTAGCTCTGGCAATAAGGCGGACATCGTGGGTTGGATGGACATGCGTAACCCTAACCCCATTGTAGGGTTTCAATCACGGACCACGTGCTACGGAGAGGTACTGCCTCATTTGACACTGACAGTTACTGCGCCTGCTCACCCAACGTGACGACGTCGACAACCAGGCGAACGGTGACGAACGACATGAATGAACCAAGCTATAAGGCAGGGCCAACGACGAAACTCGACAACGAACATGCAGCCGGGACCAGCATTTCGCATTCTCAGCAACCACAGCCATTGGTAAGAAGCCCGATTTTACCCGTGTTTTAGATTCTATTGACGCTGTGTATAGCAAGGGATCATATCCGCTGCGCAGAGAGGCGATCTCGCGACTATCCAACAACTTGTTGAGTTAGGAAATGCGACTGTGGATGACAGAGATGACCAGAATGTGTTCGTTTCACTTGCCAAACCTCTCCGGCCCAGCCGTATGCTGATCTTGTTGTGCAGCACGCCTCTCCACTGGGCAGCTATTAACGCCCAGCTCGCGACGTGTCGATATCTCATAGAACAAGGCGCCGAGGTCGACGCAATTGGTGGTGATCTCCAAGCGACCCCACTCCAATGGGCAGCGCGAAACGGATACCTATACATCGTGCATCTACTCATATCCAATAATGCAGACCCGACTATATCAGATTCTCAGGGCTACAATTCCCTGCACCTGGTCACCCATTCCTCGTCTGTGATGCCATTGCTCTATCTACTCCATCAACCCGTCAACGTGGACTCTCGCGACTCACAAGGACATACGCCACTAATGTGGGCAGCATACCAAGGAGATGCGCTGTCTGTTGATTTGTTGTTGAAACATGGCGCAAATCCCAATCTGAAAGATGATGGTGGCCTTTCACCACTTCACTGGGCTGTGGTAAGAGGAAATAGGGTTATCCTTCGCCGTCTTGTTGAGACGGGCGCGGATATCCATGAAAAAGATCTAGAAGGACGAACTCCAAGAGATATGGCCATCGAACTCAAAAGTTTGGGCGCGTGGAAGCGTGCCATGGAGGAGGGCGGCATGTCTGAATTCGGTGTCAAGAAAACAAAACCATTGAACGAGGTTAGTATTTCCATTACGACGTTATAAACCTAAATTCATGCTGCTGCAGAGAAATACGAGAATCGCCACCTTTGTGCTACCTTCAATATTCCTATACATTATTTTTACCACCTTGAGCGTCCTTCCATGGTATACTGGTATAGTACTCTCAATGGCCGAGTTTTTTGCCATGCATCACGTGGGTTCCACTTGCTTTGGAGTGCTTTCAGCTGATTTAAAATGCACAAGATTGTCACGCGCGTTCTCTTGAACAAGGACAGTTACACAGGGACCGTAAATCAAAGCCCGTACTTTGCGGGTATTATTGCGGCATCAATGGTATGGGTTGGATACGGTTGGGCAACCAGGCTTCTCAGAGGTAATGTGCTGTCACATCCAAGTGTTGTCTCGCTTCATCTTGTTTGGCAGAAACGCCTGAGCATTCATTTATCCACTTGGCTTTCGCATTGGTCTTTGGCCTGTGCGTGTACAATTTCTTCCGGGCAATTACACTGGATCCGGGTGCATGTCCTCGACCAGCGAACGACGGGGAGTTGAAAGCGGTAGTTGTTGTTCTTTGCAGTTTATACTATCGCGCTGATACGATCCTGACGTAGATAATAGAAGACTTGGCCTCAGAGGGACGACTCAATGGTCAGACATTTTGTATTCAATGCATGGTAAGTGTCATCATCTCGTGTTTTGTTACATGCTAATCAGTCTGTGCCTAGGCGAGGAAACCTCTACGGTCAAAACATTGTCGTGTATGCGACAGGTGTGTTTCAAGAAGTGACCAGTGAGTCGTTTGTCATCCTTTGTCGTTTCTTTTCAAACTGCCCTACGCTAGTCACTGTCCATGGGTGTGGAATTGCGGTATGTTTTCTTGTAAACTAATGCAACCAGTGACTGACTGTTCTATGGTAGTCGGTGCAAACAATCACCGTCAATTCCTACTATTCGTGACAACTCTCGTCATTGGCATAATCTTATTCGATTATCTCAGCTATGAATGTGAGCCACTCCGACGGTCCCGGAACGTTTTTTGGCTAACCATTGGCCACAGTTTTCACCACTGCCCTGCCATCCGAGACGCTTCCCAGTGACTGCTTGCCCATCTTTTGCGTCCCAGCATACAAGGATGCATTCCTCCTCTCCATCACGCTGTGGTCTACTCTTCAACTTACCTGGACAACTGTACTCCTCGTGACACAATATTGGCAAGTCGCCCGTCAACTCACCACTTTTGAAGTCTCCAACCTCGGACGATTTGGCTTCATGGGCGGCCGCGGGGGTCTCGCCGCAGGTAGCGGTGGAGCAGGTCTTCAAATGGGACATCGCCACCATCACCAACATCAGCATCATCGCGCGACAGGTTCAGACCGGAGCGACGAGGACAGTGAAGCAGAAAGTGGGGTTCACAAGCATAACCACCGAAACGGCAGTCTATTTGCCATGGCGACTGCGCCGGGGACGTGCGGTGGGTTCCTGCTCAACCTCCTCGGACTCGACAGGTTCACGCGAGGGAGGGCTGCTCATGGTCTCGCGCTTGCTTCGTCTGGTTCGCGCGCGATGAATCCGTTCGACTTTGGCGTCGTAAGGAATTGTAAGGATTTCTGGACAATGGGAAAAGAAGTTGGCGTGGATTATGGGCAGGTGTACGATGTTCCGATTGAAGGATTTCAGGAGGCCAAGAAGAGAAGAGACATGGAGCATGAGCATGATGCAAGTGGGCAGAGGGTCAAGGGTCTCTTGGGAACGCTTGGGCTGAGAATGGGAGGTTCAAGCCGGAGGGGATATGAACCACTCAGTCAAGTGTAGCGTGTTTTGTGCTTCTTGAAGCTTCCCTAGCTTATCTACTTAGTGTTGTTCTTATTATTATAAGCTGCACTTGCTTGAATAGACGTGGGAAAAATACAAGTAGGGGACTCTGGAGGTGAAGTTTTACTATCGTACGAGCGACGACAACGACGACGACAGCGGTGACGAACCCGGATGATACCTCGAAACACTGCTCGCACGCTGGAGACGACTTTGGTGTCGTACTCCCGGCAACCTCTTCCTCGACTTTACTCTACCCCGTCAAAGAAAGCCAACGCCCCCGCCGCTGCGTTCGCTCAGGTCCCTCATCCCGACGCTGTTCATTTTACAACGCAAAAAAACCCGCTGATAGAGGATGCCACGTCTTTTGTCAATGACATGCGCAGTTTTTTGCACCGTCGCATGCCTTACACCATTATCCCTACTCCTCTCCCAGATCAGTCCAATCCCACCGCACTCAACACCTATTTTTTCCCGGACTCGCCTACACAGGATCAGCTCGCTGTGATGGGTGCATGTTTACACAATCTGTACGATGTCCCTCGCGCAAAACAAATTTTCGAGCGGTTACGAAAATACACCCCAGCTGAATCCCTTCTGGACAATCGGATATACAACTCTTTCATAGAGGCATATGTCGAAATGGCGGCTACAAAAGAGCTAAATGACCGAGTACTGTGGTTTGAGGAAGCATGGTCGTTGTATGAAACCATGGAAAATGGCTCGGAAAATACCCATCCAACTGCTCAGACATATGCAATCATGTTTCTCGCTCGGCTACGGTATGAGGATGGTCCTCTAATGTGACGGTGTCTTACCATTGCTTGTAGACTTGGCTCTGACATTGATGACTTACCCTCATCATCGAATCCGGGGCAGCTGCTCAGTAGACTCACTGCGCGTGGAATACTCATCCAAGACGTTATATCTGATCGCGTCTTTACCTCGTCCGAGGAAGCATCCAAAGCCATCCGCTTGCTATCCAAGGCAGCAGTAGACACGAACATGTCGCGAGTCATAGTGGAGCTAGCGCAAGTGGAGGCCATAGGAGCTGGTCACACGGATCCATTGGATGGTGTCCCAGAGGCGATGCCGGTCAAGAAACTCGCGGTCAGTCGGCGACCTGTGGAGCTGTTTCCTCCAATCTAACAGTTCATGCCACAGGACGTATCTCGAGAGATTGTCAACGAAAATGGCAATATCGTTCGCTCCGCGCCATCAGAGGAGATCCCATTCAATTTGGACAACTTGCGCAAGCATCTGGCAGAAGTTACCCTCGCTCGTCGCGTTCTACCCGAAGATGTGGCGTCCCGTCAAAAATTGCTTGAAGAGTCCGTTTATGAGGTCGCAGTTGCGAGGCTTAAGCATGAAGCCAAGATTTTCGATGGAATTGGCATGGGTCATGTGGATACAGGTCTTCGACGTGCAGACCTTCAAAGATGGATGTGGGACTGGCATCAGAAGCTCCGTGCTCGGTTAGAAACCGAGATTGTAGACATCATTGCTGCTGAGGCTAAGCAAACTCGAGGTATGTAGACTTGTGACCACGAATACCCAGCGCTGACACAATCTAGGAGATAAATCCTTGCGCCTGGGTCCATTTCTGTCACTCATCAAGCCCGAAACTCTTTCTTTGATCGTTATCCTTGAAGTGATGCGACTAAATAGCACTGGTGGTATTGCCGACGGCATGAAGCTAGCCCGTGCGCTTCTTACCGTTGGACGTGCCATTGAGAACGAGTACAAGGCCCAGATGTGCAAACGCAACAATATCGCGATCCCTTCATTGTACCGCGTTGGTGACCGCAGTTTCTTCACGGGCCTTGGCTACCGGGATCTACACGCACGACGTGTCACAGCGGCCAAGTATATTCAGGATAACGAGGAGTGGACAACGGAGTGGACCCAATTGCTGCGTGTTCGGGTGGGAAGTATTTTGGTGGACTGTTTGATGGATGTTGCTACTGTGGAACGTACGGCGATTGATAAGCGGACCGGTGAAGAGTTGTGAGTATAGTTTCTTTCTTTCGCATTGTTAGGAGGTTGATTGCATGTGTAGGAAGGAGAGGCAGCCCGCGTTTTACCATGCATACGAATACGTTCGTGGTCAGAAACTGGGCGTCATCCGACTTAACCCTGTTGTCGCCGACCGACTTGCTAAGGATCCTCTGCGCGAGACACTTCATCCTCGCCACCTTCCTATGCTTGTTGAACCCAGGGCCTGGCTCGCTCCTGATCAGGGCGGGTATATTTATAACAAGAGTGAGTATCATTTTCGGAACGCAAGGCGGGTCTGCTGACGGGTTGATTCAGCTTCAGTTATGCGCTTCAAGGATTGCCAGGAACAACATAGCTACCTCCACCATGCCTCATCTTTGGGCAATCTCGAACTCGTATATGCTGGCCTGGACGTTCTGGGCAGCACGCCATGGCAGATCAACAGAAAGATCTTCGACATTGTACTCAAAGTCTGGAATTCGGGTGAAAGGCTCTGCAAGATCCCTCCTGTAGTATATGACAAATCCGAGCCCAAGAAACCTGAGAACTATGACACAGACGTGCAAGCGAAATCCATATACAGCCAACGGATCAAAGGTTATGTCCACGATAAAGCAAACAACCACTCTGAGCGTTGTAGCGTCAATTACAAGATTGAGATATCCCGTGCTGTGAGTTTCTTGCGTGCACACCAAACCGTCATGCTGATCGGGCGCTAGTTCTTGGGAGATACATTCTATCTACCACATAACCTTGATTTTCGTGGACGAGCGTATCCCATCCCCCCTCACTTGAGTCACATTGGTGATGACCTGTCCCGTGGCCTTTTAAGGTTTGCAGAAGCAAAACCTCTTGGCGAACATGGTCTGCGTTGGCTCAAGATTCACCTTGCCAACTTGTACGGGTTCGACAAGGGCAGTTTTGACGAGCGCGTTGCGTTTGTAATGGACCGCATCGATGATGTGTATGACAGCGCCGAGAAACCTTTGGAGGTGCGTGGATTCCCTTGTGTCATTCACCTTGGCTGACCTATGGCCAGGGTCGGTGCTGGTGGACCAAGGCAGACGATCCGTGGCAATGCCTCTCTACCTGCATAGAGCTCCGCGCTGCACTTGAATCAGAGGACCCTCACGCATACATGTCGACGCTCCCCATTCACCAGGACGGCACGTGTAATGGTCTGCAACATTACGCTGCCCTTGGGGGTGATGGCAAGGGCGCTGCACAAGTCAACTTGGCAGTCACAGACAGACCATCGGATGTGTACACCTACGTTGCCAACATGGTCGAGAAGATCGTACAGAGAGACGCAGAGAAAGGCCAGGAGATTGCTCAGCTCTTGTTCGGTAAAATATCCCGGAAAGTGGTAAAGCAAACGGTGTGTACTATTATCATTGCTCAAGTTAGTGAATATTGATCCCATGTCTTATAAGGTTATGACGACAGTGTACGGTGTCACCTATATTGGCGCCCGCGAACAGATTGAGAGGCAGCTGAAAGATAGAGGAGACATACCCGAAGAACATTGTTGGGCAACTTCTGCATACCTTGCTAAAAATGTCCTCTACTGCATCGGCGATCTCTTCTCAGGTGCCAAATCCATCCAAAACTGGCTTAACCTCTGCGCCAAACTCATCACCAAAGGCATTCCCAAAGAACGCCTTCCCGAAATCCTCAAACCCAAACGTATCAATGCCAAGGCAGGGACGGTGGAAGCTCGCACACGTAAGGAACAGATGACGTCGGTTGTGTGGACGACGCCGCTAGGATTGCCCATCGTTCAGCCTTATCGCAAGTCGACGCGAAAGCAGATCATGACCTCCCTACAGACGGTTTACATCTCGGATCCTACTGCACCTGCTGCGGTCAATAGTATCAAGCAGGCTTCTGCATTTCCACCCAACTTTATTCACTCTTTGGATGCGACGCATATGATGTTGACCGCGTTGGAATGCAGAGTGAGTATTTTTACCTGGTAGGATGATAGATACTGAAAGGATTCAAAGGCTCGAGACATTACGTTTGCGTCGGTTCATGATTCATACTGGACGCATGCGTGCAGCATCGACGACATGTCAGGAGTCATTCGGGATACGTTTATTGCCCTTCACTCTTCCGACATTCTTCGTAAGCTCGAAGCTGAGGTAAGTGTGCCAGTCTCCTTGCCAGTCCATTTCCCTCAACTCTACGACAGTTCCGCGAGCGCTATGCAAATCACTTGGTTCCCTTGTCAGCGATTCGCAACGAGTCGACACTCAAGACGCTCTCGGCCGCGGGTTGCCGTATCACAGCGTCCCAGGAGGTAGCTGCAGAACTCAAGCAGGAGAACGAAGCGGTTGCCAACTTGCTCGACGTCACAGACGCTGAAGGAAGCTCGATCTCGACCATCACCATGGACGACGCCAATCCGCCAGTCACGACGGAGGAGCCCGTCCCTCCTGCCAAGCGTGGGCGAGGTCGTCCGCGCGGTTCAGGCAAGAGACACGTCCAGGTCAACAATGTCAAGCGCGAGGAAGAAGATGACGTGCCAGCGGCGTTCAAGAACAAGTTTGTCAAATTGTCGCACTTGATTCCGCCGCATCCGGAGAAGGGTACCTTTGACGTGGAGACGATCCGAAAGTCGTTGTACTTTTTTTCGTAGGCCATCTGCTTTCTCCCGTCGTTGCTGCTCGTCAGTTATCCCATTTGCATTCTTATCGTCCAACATCGCCATGCCATCCACTACACAAGTATATCTATCCGTAATGTAATCCATCACTAGTGCTACATGACACAGCATACAAAGAACATAGACATTTTCAACAGTCATCAGGAAGCGAGCTGGGTCATGGTACGTTCACAGATAGCGAGCAACATGTTTTGACAAACGGAGTCGATGGTGCCGGTGAGTTTCGAGTCAGTGTCAACGTCATTGCTACCGCCCACGGGCACTGAGCGGACGAGTTTCCCAACCCGATCGAGGAGTGCCTGCCTGAGCTGTCCCCCTGGTTGCCCAGCGACAGGTACACATTGTGCAGGACCACCCGCTAGCACCGGTGCCGGTGCGACACAGAGGTTGAGCATGCTTGCGAGAATCCACCCTGCGTCCCTCGTCGCGAGCGCTCGGACGCGCTCTGCTCTCGTCCCGGCAAGTCTCTCCAGCCGCTTCACGCGCGACTCGGTCGCCGTGCCCTGTTGTGTTCTACCCTGGGACTGCGGCTGCGATGGAGGCGCAGGAAGCGGCGGGGCGGTGGCCGGTGGCTCGGGGGCGTACAGCGCCTCGAGCTCGCGGATCGTCTCCAGGCCGAGTCGATCCCTGATAGCGGCTGTGATACTGTTGGCCGCGCCGCCTGGACTGAAAAGGGCGTCGAGCGCATCGAGAGACATGCCGATGAGAGCAAACGCGTCGGTGCGCGTGTCGGAATTTTTCCGGGGATGGGCGGCGAGGCGCTTGTCCTTGCGCTTGTCCTTGTTTTTACCCTTTCCGGCTGGACGACCGGGCTTCTTGGGCGGGGGTGCGGTAAGGGGTGCGAAGCGCTCGAAAGAGAGCGGCACAAGGGCACGTAAGAGCGGAAGAAGGACGCATTCGAGAAGGTGGTCGAGGACTCTGTCGATGTGCACATGAGGGCGCTGACGCTTATTGACAGCCTGGACGGTGCGGACCAAGGCGGGAATGGCTGTTCGGAGGACATACGTAAGAAGCGGGGATGTCATCGCGATGCGTGGGCTGTCTATGTGCTGTGGTGTACTGGGCACGGTTCTGGTACGCAGATCTGAAGAAAATAGGAAAACACGTATTGTGTCGAGGGCGCGGAGGATTGCGTCGGTAAGGCGCGATGCATGCGAAATAAGGTCTGCATCGGGAGAGGCGAGGACACCTTTGAGAGATGCGTACGCTGCGACGAGTGATGGCGATGGTGGGTATTGCGATGACAGAAATCGAGACAAGTCTATATGCGCGAGATTAGCATATATGCACCTGCGGCATTGGTTAAGATGGGTTTACCAGCACGACTTTGGTCCCAGCTCGCCTCTGGATCGTGTTGGTCTTTGATGGTGTTCTTTTTGCTCTTCTTCTTTGGAGGAGGTGCATCCGAGGCTGACGCTACCTGAGACGTGTCGGCAAGGAGTTTCGAAAACACTGGAGCACGCATGAGCTATAGCATTGAGTGAAGGAGTGGTACGTACACTCTTGATCGGCATCACGTTGGGCCTTGAAGGTTGCGAGCTGTTTCTCGAGCTCGAGGGCGTATATTCGCCAGTCTCGACTATCATGACCGTTGGGTGCAGAGGGAAAGCACGACTGGAGATCTAACAAGTAGGCTGTTTGGAGCAATCGTACCTGACAACGACGAGACTTGGTGTCGTACTTACACGCTGCCGACTGATCTCTAGGCTTGAGTTTGAGAGCTGTGAGCACCTGGGTCAAGAATGAACCCCATGGCGGAAGAGAAACAAGGTGTTGCGCACGATGGCTAACCGACGAAGATCGGGTTGAGACATCACACAAGTACGCTACAAGTTGGGTACAAAAGACATAAATTTCGCAAGTAACGAAACATTGGCAAGTCACATCATTACTTGGACTCTACATCCTTCACCTTGGACTCGAGATCAGCCTGTAAACTCTGGTTAGCTCTCTTCGCAAAAAGTGTAAGACAGTTTTAGCTGTTAGCTAAAATCACGACGCACAAGCTCCTTCTTTTTCTCTGTAATCTGGTCGAGTATCTCAGTGTCATTGAATACGACACATGAAGGCCAGACATACCTGCGACTTGAGCTTGCGTAGCAGCTCGGCCTCGTGGCGCCGAGCATATTCCTCTGTTACATGTCAAACTTTTTGCGATCGCCAGTTGGTCAAACTAACCTTCATGAGCCCTCTCCCTCTTTCTGTAAACTGGTTCATTCTCGAGCCCCACAAGTGCTGTTGGAAAGCCCTCACCCGAATTCTCTGCTTTGTGCGACACTGCCCTCCTTCGCGCTCGATGTGTACGCCCTCATAGAAGCGGCACGGACAGCAAGTGAGGGTACTCGACGACTGGCAACAGAAAGCATGATGGATATTGACAAGGTTGAGGGGTAGCCGTGACATCCAAATAGGATGTGTCACGTCACAACACTTCAGCTTTCTCTCTTCCAAGTCATGTCCTCGGTCCGTGCCCTCGCGCAGGTGGTCAGTTTGTTTCTCGCCGTCGCTGTTGTCGTGCTCATCATCGTTGGCTTTGCTAGTCTCGAAGTGCCCGCTGTGCACGAGCCTTCTCTTCCTCGGCTAGCCGTAGAGGTATTCCTTCCGCATTTCACCGATCCAGCAACACAATGACATGTGTTCCTGCTCTAGACCTCGTCCAGGACTTTTATATCAGGGAACTTAAATCATACAAGCCACCTGTCGTTGTACGTGTTCAGTCTCGGTCTCATATTCGCGTTCTGACTTTGGTACTGTCATCTCAGGCCAAGGATGCCCACGTTGGAAACGTAAAGGTGTT
>JBBPNZ010000236.1:0-27478 GCA_038091195.1 Phylloporus rhodoxanthus | reverse complement strand
AACAAGCAAAATAAGCACAATTCAAGGAGGGTCTTCAACTTATTCTCCTTGAATCACACTTAATTTGCTTATTATAAGCACAGAAAGCAAAATAAGTAGATTAAGTAGATTAAGGCTACACTGTATACACAAGGAGAAATAAAATACTGCAGTCCTCGTCGCACTGTCCTGTTGCGTCCCCATCATTGCGTCCTCCTTGCCAGTGTTATCCTCACCATCATGTGGTGCATCAAGCGAGTCATTGGGCTCGATGGCATGGGAGGGTATGGCAACAGGCATTGGCTGGGTGTATGACGCGTGTATCGCCATTGCCGTCGTCCTTGTTGTTGTGCGGTGGTGCCATTGCGTGCATGCATTAGCACCATTGTCATTGTGTTGTCAATGGCACTGGGTCATCGACGACATTGCACCGCCATTGCCATCATCGTATCGTTGGCTGGGTGCATGATGCATGTATCGCCGTCGTCATCGTCGTCCTTGTTGTCATGCAGTGGTGCTGTTGCGTACATGCATCAGCACTGTTGTCATGGTGTTGTCGATGGCGCTGGGTCATCAACGACATTGTGCCGCTGTTGCCATTGTCGTGTCTTGCATCCCCTCCTCCTCGTTGCGTCATTGTCACGGTTGTTGTTGCAACCTCGACCTCGTCATGTCATTGTTGTTGTCACGTCCGCCTTGCCCTGTCCCTGCTATTGCCACTTGTGGATGTGGTTGCACACACATCAGCGTCGATGACATCATGTCATTGTCATCCTTGTTGTCACCACATTAGGCATATGAGCGAAGGCAAGGAGGTGAGAGAGTGAGGTAGTGAGATGGCGAGGTGCATGAGTGCACGAGAGAGTGAGAGGCAGCGAGAAGGTGAGAGGGTGAGGTGGCCAGCAGGTGAACGAGCGACATGGTGAGGCGGGTGAGAGAAGGTGAGAGGGCAAGGTGGTGAGGTGGCAGGGTGAGGTGGGTGAGTGGGTGAGTGAGGGTAAAGGGTGAGCACAAGGTGGTATGCACAGGCAGGAAAAGCAAGATGTGGGTAGCATCTGGTGGAAAAAAAAGGCAGATCTGCCGCATGCAGGGTCAGGTTGTTCAGGTTGGGAGGCAAAAAGAGGAATATGCATGTGGATGGGTATCTCGGCATGAGGGGAGGTGAACGGGGTGTGAAAGGGGATGAGAAAACAGGTGGGAGGGCACACAGACTCAGGGTACAAATGGGTGGGGATGGCGCACAAATTGATGCAGTGGGGGTATGGTAAATGGTCAGGTGGATGTGAACAAGCTGAGAGGGTGGTGGGTGCAGTGAATAGGTCAAATGGGGCAGTACTTATCATTTTTTTGGTTGAGTGAGCTTCAGCTGGCCTTGAATGCGAAGTTGGATGTTGGTCGAATGGCGAGCGCAAACAAGATGTAGCTGTGGAGCACATGCGCTGGGGTGTGCGTGATGAGGGCAGTGGTGTGGTGTGTGGGTGACAATGGGTTGATGGTGTAGTGGTGTGGAACTGAAAGGCGTGGGGACTAAATTGTGGACTTTATGCTGATTTTTCAACTTACTTGCCTGGGATGTAGTCATGTACTTGTCGAGCAAAGAGTTAGACATGGGCTTGTGGTCTAATGGTTAGTTGTGAATTGTTCTTACTGTTTTTGATAACCAGAAGTAGTCGTGGGTTCGACTCTGGTATATGACACTTTATTTCCTTCATGTTTTCTGAGCTTGCTCTACTTTGTACACTTACTAGCACTTGTGTTTCTCCTTTGTTTACTTAGTTAGCTTGTTCAAAATGGAAAAGCACAAAAAGTATGATAAGTGTGAATAAGCAACACTCTGTTTTCCTGATGTCTCTGACTAGGTGAGGAGATGATACAATGTCTCTATATGTTGAAGCCACTTATCATTCTCTGTTACGCTTACAATCATCAATTAGTAATGTTTTCTGACCCTCCTCCCATTGACAACAAGAGTGTGAAACTTTTCCCTTTTGTTATGATTCTTAGGCCTGTGTACATTGAATAGTTGTACTAGTACTCTGTCATTACAATCACCGTCCATCGCTCAAGAGAGAATGCAGCATGTATTTGATCTTAGTACAGCACCTAATTACAGGAATTGGGTGAAATGAATACAAAAACGTTGAGTGTTGCAAAGGTTAGTACCCAAATCAGTGAAAATGCTGCCATACTTGGTTAGAGGCACAGGCGACTGCATGCCCATGTTCCCTCCACAATGCCGGATGACGCGTTTCAATCATGTATGACCAAGATTGCATATGATTTCCGGTCCTAGCAGATTCATTCTTGCTGCTGGATGCTCCCATTGGTTCCGCCCTCTTTTCCAAGTTCACCAAGAAGCTCTCATTCTTGGTCTCTTTAGCCACGCGTGGATAAGACCGTTCATTTTGTTTCTTCCCATTTCCTTCCCATTTCTCCACTTCTCCTCTCACTTTTTCCCCTCTCATTTCTCCACCTTTCTGTTCACAGCCTTTCTGCTCATCTTCCATTTCCGGGTTGATGTGGCTTGGTGTACGGCTGGTTGCCATTAGTGTTGTGCATGGCCCAGCTTGGCTCAAAAGCCCCGGCTCTGACTCAGCTTCTGACAACTCTGGCTTGTAGAAACATCAGGCCAAGCCAATCCTAAGGGCATGGCCTGGCTCAAGCTTGGCTCTGGCTCAGACCAAAGCTTGACTGAATTATGTGCAACAAGAAGAACAAGAATATGTAGGCTAGTCAAATGAAACCATAGCAATATCATCCCTTTCATCTACATCATCTAGACCTGTAGACCCATCTGCGACTCCCATAAATTCATCTCAACCCTCACCTGCACCCTCTTCCTGGGATGCCGACAAAATGGAACCAATTTCATTGGTCTCTGTGATCTCCAACAGCACTGACAGGTCCTCATGGAAGAGTAAATCATGGCAGATGAGACATTTAAGACATTGGAGTGCCTCAACGATGTCTGCTTGAAGTCGATTGCGGCGTTTGCTGATGGTGATTCCAGTGGATGAGAATGCCCACTCACTAGACACTGACATGGCCATAATGGAGAGGTAATCATGAGCAAGTGACACCCAGATAGGGTATTGAGCCGTGTTTAGTCCCCACCATTGGACAACTGACATTCTGGGTGCAAGCTGGTCTCTTGAATTGAGGTAGCCATAGAACTCAGCATACTAGCCTGAAGCATCACCGGTTGTTGATGTTGAGTCCAAATGCTCTAAACGATCATTGTTGTCCTCATCATCAGAAAGCTCTTACAAGAGCTGGCCAATTTTCCCATATGCCGAGGTCAATGGCATGGGTTGCGGTGCCTGTTACAATTTATCTCCTCTTTCATCACCTCGTTCTTTTCCTCTTCTCCTCTCACTTTGACAACTGGCTAGGTGATCGTCACTACCATCATTCTGCTTTTCTTCTGATCACCGGACCCATCTCATTTACGTTGACCTGATTACCGTGTACAACCTCTTCCTCTTCTGTTCCTCGTATTTCTCATGACAGTTAGTCTTCCCGTATTCCTTGGTATTCTTTGTTATTCCTTTCCTCTTTTGTCTTATTCCCTTTCTTGATTCATTGGTCCGTGTGTAGGGTATCTGTAGTATAAATACCTTGTCAACTCGTGCTTGTACTTTAGTCTTGATCTGCACAATACTAGCGTACATTCAAGTCCCATCCTTGCAACTTCTAGTCGAGCTCTTAGTCTCGTTCCAGGAAACCCCTGAATGACCCCTCGTCCCTCGTTATCCTTGTCTCACTCTAGGAAACCTCTGAGCGACCCTTCGTCCTCCTTCGTTCCTTCTGTCTCTGGAGTTGGTCTCTTCGTGAGTATCACTTGAGTCAGTAAGCCTTAGGAGTCCTTGTCCATTGTGTATGCTATATGTAACAAAAGATCAAGACTAACCTCAGTCCCACCTTCTACAGTGTAGGACCCACCAATTACCACCATGAGTCGATCATCCAGATTCAGACTCCGCTCTGACCCCCTCAATGCTGACAGCAACATTGAAATCAACACCCCAGAAGAACAATCCTCCCATAGGAGCCACCACTCTCATAGACCACAGATCACTTATCCTAGCATCACTCAGAGAACTGCTATACAAGTTCATCCCTCAACGCCACCACCAACAACTCCATAGCCTACCACTGCCATGTCCTCCCACACTGAACTCAAAGCAGCTCTCCCTGCTGACTTCTCTGGAGAACCTACCGATGTCTCCAGATGGATCAAGGCCATGAAAGCCTACTTTGCTCTCAACGGCTCTCTCTATGTAACCGACAATGACAAAATCATGACTACCCTTAACAAGATGTCTAAGGGAAGAGGTGCTTCTTTCACCGAAATGTGGTATGACAAAATGGCCGATGCCACCATCACCACAGGCAAAACCTTCAAGGAGTTTGCTGACAACTTTGAATCAATGTTTTATCCTTTCGATACCAAAGCCACTGCTCATCTCGAACTCTCGAAACTTATTCAGAAATCCTCCCACCTCTCGAATGGAACCATCAACGATGGTTTCCAGCAGTATATCACTGACTTCCAGAACCTCTCGTGCAAGGCTGGAATCACCGATGACATCACCCTCATTGATCAATTTTCACTCGGTTTAGATCAATGAATCACCACCATGATTCTTTCCATGGCTGCCATCCCCACCACCATCGCTAAATGGATTGACCAAGCCAAGGTCTTCCATACACAGAAGATGCACATCCTTGCTCTTCGAGGAGGACGTACTCCTTCAACCTTTACTCCCTGCCCCATCAGAGACCCCAATGCCATGGATGTTGACACCATCACTGTCGCAAAACTCACCCCTACTGAATGTGCCAAATGCATTCACGAAAACCGTTGTTTTCACTGTCACCTCCCTGGACACTCCGCGCAGAATTGTCGAAAGTTCCCAAGCACCTCTTCCATCCCTCGCTGCCCTCAATTCCAGAACAACCCTGTGTGCAACTCCCAGAACATACGAACCACTGAAACTACTCCATCTACACCTGTCGCTGCTATCGCCACCACCACCCTTTTGGACGAATACATCAACTCCTTGAAGATGTCTGGAAAGGGAGAGAAAGAGATCCTCTCCGTCCTCAAGATGTGCTACGAAGAACCAATGGAGGAGGTCCAATCTGTTCCTTCCAAACAGATCCAGGCTACAAAGGATTTTTAAGAAGGGAAGCTGCCTCAACATCTCCTTCCCTTATCATTGATAATGTACTTGTAGCTCAAAACGACAATAGAACTATGCATCTCCCTGTCCAGTTACATGGCAAAACAAAAATCGTCAACACCAATGCCCTCATTGACTCCGGAGCAACCGGAAACTTCCTCGACCCCTGACTTCTTCCTCTGGGCGATTTCTAACTAACTCGCCTTGCATAACCCCTTATTGCCTACAACGTAGATGAAACTACCAACACTAAGGGATCTATTCTTTGGAAAGCCACCATCGACATCTCAGCCTCTGACTTTTTCGACATGATCTCCTTCCTAATACTTCGTCTTCGCAATCCCCATGCTATCCTTGGCCTACCCTGGCTCCAGAAATGGAATCCAACCATTGACTAGAGAAATTTCACCCTCGACTTCGACTCCTTCCCCCATTTAACCAACGTCCTCTCTCATGAAACTCTACCTTTCCTTAACCCGGACCTGGACATCACTATTGCATTCTCCTCCCGATATCCTCTTGGGGTCGAGCAGCCTCTCCATGAGTGTCCTCCCCCAAGGAGATCAACCTGGGAACAGATCAACAAGACCACTATCTCTACCGAAATTGCCCAGACTGAAAAACCCAAAGAAATTCCTATCCCCAACTTCTGTTCCGACTTCACCGACGTCTTTGCCGAGTCTACCCATGATCAACTTCCTCCACATCACCCCTTCGATCACACGATTGATCTCAAAGATACCTTCATTCCAAAAATCGCCAAAATCTACCTGCTCAATCCCTCTGAAAAGGAGACATGTTGAGCGTTCATCGAAGAACATCTGAAAACTGGCCATATCATTCCATCAAAATCCCCTCAAGCCACACCCTTCTTCTTCATATCCAAAAAGGATAGAGGTCTTCATCCTTGCCAAGACTACTGTTACCTCAACAGTCATACTATCCAGAATGCCTACCCCCTGCCTCTTATCTCCGAACTCATCGACGACATGAAAGAAGCAAACTTTTTCACTAAGTTTGACATTCAATGGGGGTATAATAACATTCGTATCAAGAAAGAAGACCAATGGAAAGCCACTTTTATCACCCCACTGGGCCTCTTCGAACCAACTGTCATGTTCTTTGGATTCTGTAATGCACCCGCTACCTTCCAAGCATTCATGAACCATATCTTTGCCGATATGATCCTTGAACGATGGCTCAAGATCTACATGGACGATCTAGGCATCCACACACATGGAACCATTGAACTTCACCACGAATGAACTCATCGTGTCCTCCTTCGTCTTTGCAAACACAGATTATCTTTGAAAATCTCCAAATGCTCCTTTGACACCCCCACTATGGAGTATCTCGGCATGATCATCGGACAAGGACTCGTCCGTATGGACCCAAAGAAACTCTCTGCCATCGCCAATTGGAAACCACCAACATCTGTCAAGGGTATACGCTCCTTCCTCGGTTTCGCAAACTTCTATCGCAAATTCATCCCCAATTATTCAAACGTCGTTGCTCCCCTAACTTTCCTCATGCAGAAGAATGAACCATGGACCTGGTCTCCTTTGCAACAATGATCCTTTGACACCCTCAAACGGACCTTCTGTACCACCCCTGTTCTCACCATCCCAGACGTCTCTAAACCCTTCCATGTTATGACCGACACCTCTCTCCTCACCGTAGGAGCTGTCCTCATGCAAAACAATCTGAATGGCGACAAACGTCCCATCACCTATTTCTCTAAGACCTTCTCCCTTGTCGAGTGCAACTATGATATCTATGACTGTGAACTCCTTGCGGTTATCCTCGCTCTTACCAAATGGAAACACTACCTCCAGGGAACACCTCACCCAGTCTCTGTCCTCACTGATCACAAAAACTTGTCATATATCTGGGACCCCCGAAAACTCTCCCATCGCCAAGCCCGCTGGTCTCTCTTTTTACAGGACTTTGATATCAACTGGGTCATTACACCGGGAACCAAGATGGGACCTGCAGATGCCCTCTCCCGCCGCGACTCTGTCAACACCTCTATTGTGTCTGCCCCAGTTGTTATTTCAGCTCTTGACCTCACCCTCGCTCGTCATATTCAATCTTCCACACTATTGGACCCCTTTGTCATTAAAGCCCTCGCCACTCTCGATGATGGATCTTCTCTTTTCTCTTGTGCCTCACTGGCCGACTGGCATTTCGACAATGGCCATCTTTACTTCAAAGGCCGTATGTACGTTCCCCCTCCTGCCAGATCTGTGTTATTGCACTCAATCCACTCTTCTCCTCTCTCTGGCCATATGGGAGTTTATCACACAAAAGTGATCATCGAATGTGACTTCTGGTGGCCGGGTCTCTCTACTTTCATCAAGCACTTCATGGACAGCTGCACCATCTGTCAACAGAACAAAGTCAACACTCATCCCACGGTTCCCCCACTCCTTCCCATCATTTCCTCCAGTTCTTTGCCATTCAAACAGCTCTCTTGTGATCTTATCACTGACCTTCCCCCATCTGACAGCTTTGATTCTATCTTGGTCATGGTCGACCATGGCCTTATAAAGGGGGTAATTCTCATCCCTTGTTCCAAATCTGTTGATGCCATAGGAATTGCCTCTCTTTTCTTTGAAAATGTCTTCAAACACTTTGGTCTCCACGACTCTCTCATCTCCGACAGAGGACCACAATTTGCTTCTGCTTTTGCAAGAGAACTCGCTCGTCTCCTCAAATACGATGTCCGCCTCTCTACTGCTTATCACCCCCAAACCAATGGTCAAACCAAATGAACCAACCAAGAACTGGAGACCTATCTCCGCATTTTCTGTGCCAACAATCCCCATGCTTGGGTGCAATCCTTATCAGCTGCAGAATTCCATCATAATTCTGCGCCACACAGCTCCACCAAATGTTCCCCCTTCTCGTTACTTTATGGCTATGAACCGCATTCCTATCCCACACTTGGCAAAACCTTCCTCCCCACCCTAGAAAACCGACTGGTCAACCTCGATGAAGTTCACAAAGAAGCTCTCGCAGCTCATGAATCGGCACGAAAGATCATGTCCGCCTGTACCACTCACCGATTCATCCCATGGAAAATTGGAGATAAGGTTTGGCTTGAGGCCACTCATCTCTGCCTCAAATACCCATCAAGGAAACTCACGCCCAAACGACACGGCCCTTTCAAGATCATCCACGCACTATCTCCACTCACTTACGAACTCTGTCTCCCAAAAACTTGGAAAGTTCACAATGTGTTCCACACCTCCCTTCTTTCCCCCTTTCGCTCCACTGAAACCTATGGCCCCTCCTTCGCTTCTCCGCCACCTGATGTCATAGATAATGAAGAAGAATACAAAGTGGAAGCGATTCTCTCACACAAAGGCCCAACCAACCAATGGAAGTACCTGACCGTGTGGAAAGGCTATCCCTCATCCGAAAACACTTGGGAACCCGAATCCAATCTCCACCACTCTGCCTCAATCCTTCACAGTTATAAGCGACTCCACCATCTCTGAGATGGTAAGATTCCAATCGATGGTCTCTCTGTAAGTATCTCTTGCAACCTTACCTAACAAACTCCACTCATCATATCCTTCCTCTCTTCCTCCATCTCTTCCTCATCCATGTCCTCCCCCTCTGGCTCTCCAACCGGGTTACGTTCTTGACGAGTCTATCCCATTTTCTTACCTGAGCCCGCTCAATTCGCCTTGTACTCAGCTGTTCTTGACTCCCCTCCATTACTCTATCTCATTGAACAAAACCCCCTCTTCGAACACGACAAAGTCGTTCAAGAGCTCATCCAAATCTTCCATGGGACTGCCCGTACCCTGCTTCTCCTCCACTCCTCTGCCCAACTGGACATCCCCATATGATTTTCATTGTCTGAAGTTTCTCGCCTCTCTCTATCCGCCCTATGACACGCAGATTTCAGTAGTTATATCTCTGCCCTACCGCCGGACCACATTTACCCTTTTTTTTGTTGTATCTTTCTTACCTTACCCCAAGAGCAACGTGACCATTACCTCTCGTCCACCAACACCCTCACTTCTTGTTCTCCCCCTCGTGCCCCGGTCCCAATTCCTCCTCCACGCTCCCTCTCTTCACGTCTCTCTTCTCCTCCCCCTGCAGACACTCCCACTGCAGTAGAATCTGACTGGGCCCCCACTGACAGTGACGAGGAAGATCCCATCACTGCGCCTATCCCCGTTCCTCATGACCACCCACAGTGGATCACTCTCCCTGATGGCAATCGGATCTTGTCTTCCCCAATGCAGGTTCTCCCGTTACCTGACCACTATCACCTCCCTCTCGCATTGTCTTCCACCAGATGCTTTCAATGTCATGCTCTCGGTCACATACGAGAAAACTGCTCTGACTACATCTGCCCACATTGCCATGACTCCACCCCCGGCCACCCTCTGCGTAGTTGCCTATCTATCTACTGTGACTTCTGTTGTAACTGGGGACATCGTGACTGATACTGCCCCTACCATAACTGTGGGCTTTGCGCTCAACCAGGACACATCCTCGATCTATGTCTGTCTGCACACGTACCCCACGCCCTTTCAATGGAGAACAACAACTGACGAACCTCTCTTTCCGGGAATCACCTTTTGGGGACAACCTGGGTTGACTATTGAGCCAGGGGCTCGACTGTACGAAGGGGGTAATGTTATGATTTATCTCCTCTTTCATTGCCTCATTCTTTTCCTCTTCTCCTCTCACTTTGACAACTGGCTAGGTGATTGTCACTACCATCATTCTGCTTTTCTTCTGATCACTGAACCCATCTCATTTACGTTGACCTGATTACCATGTACAACCTCTTCCTCTTCTGTTCCTCGTATTTCTCATGATGGTTAGTCTTCCCGTATTCCTTGGTATTCTTTGTTATTCCTTTCCTCTTTTGTCTTATTCCCTTTCTTGATTCATTGGTCCATGCACAGGGTATCTGTAGTATAAATACCTTGTCAACTCATGCTTGTACTTTAGTCTTGATCTGTGCAATACTAGTATACATTCAAGTCCCATCCTTGCGACTTCTAGTCAAACTCTTAGTCTTGTTCTAGGAAACCCCTGAACAACCCCTCGTCCCTTGTCGTCCTCGTCTCGCTCTAGGAAACCCCTGAGCGACCCTTCATCCTCCTTCATTCCTTCTGTCTCTGGAGTTGGTCTCTTCGTGAGTATCACTCGAGTCAGTAAGCCTTAGGAGTCCTCATCCATTGTGTACGCTACGCGTAACAGCTGCTCTTCATGGTATAGATGTCCAAATGTGGAATTTCCTTTTCGACATGGACATGCGAGATGACTTACGGAGGATGTCCCCAGATATTTACCAGAAATCTCATGTTATACAGAAGCTGATCAAGGATGCCACAGGTACTCCCCAGGAGAATGTCGTTTATGCATCTCTCGCCGGAACTTACTCCAGAAGAAAACGAAGAGCTGCAGAGCAAGGCGAAGAGAATCGCCGAATTAAGAGACATACTTAGTATTTTCGCTCTTACTCCTGTTCATCCTCTTTGGCCTTTAGGACCTTTTCATGATGATGCTGTGTACACTAGAGATTATACTTCTCCTTTTTGTATGTTTCTTGATTATAACGCTTGGAATGGTTTTACCTTAGATATCCCGTATCATTCATGTGGAGAAAAAGAACTAGTATATGCGAGAAAATCAGGAAAACCTGACTTATGTTTCAAAAATCCACATTACTTTTACACCCTTCATTTTGATATAATAGAAGGAGACCATCCAAAAGCTTTTGTATTTCGTTCATCACATCCTAGGCCAAAGACTAAAGATGACAGACGAAAATACTAGGATTTGAAACTCCTTGGACCTAATCAGAAAACGCGCAAGCATCATTCCAAACAACTCGCAAACATCTTGGGGACAAACATGGGTTTGATATCATTTAATCTTCTATCTCAGAGTTATTTTGATCTGTTTACTGAAATTGGATTTGCAGACGCTATCCTCTTTCTTCAATAAATGGCTGCTCTCGCTACCCCTACCGACTTCAAAACTGACAACACTATTCTTGGTCGCGTACCTGTCCTTATCGGACCTTCAAATTATTCCATTTGGAAAATTCGCGTTCAATCTGTCCTCAAGTCCCTTTCCCTTTGGGGAATTGTCGATGGTTCAATCACTTATGCCAGAACTGTGGCTAATGATCAAGACAAATGGGTAACTATTGACAAACGTATTACTGGCATCCTTGCCAATACGATCAATAATTCCCATGTTCATCACATCTCTTATACTTATGCTGATGCTGCTAGACCAGTGCTCAGCAAAGCCCTTTGGGACAAGCTTTTCAGCTTGTTTGGATCCCAAGGCCTAGCCAGCCAGTTTCACCTGTTTCATCAGGCCCAAAGAGTATCAATTAGCCATAAAACAGCTAGTGATGACATTAACCATCTGACTTCTCTTTTCGATCAGATGAATGCCGCTGGGCTTAATCTCCCAGATTCTTTTCGCGCTATGTTCCTTCTGGAATGTCTTCCTTCCAACATGTACAGCTTTTGCTCTACTGTGGCTTTGACCACGGAAGTTGCAAACTTCACGGTGGATACTATCACCATGAAGATTCTCGCTGAAATGTCAATTCAAAGCTCTCACCAATCTCTTGCATCCCGCGTTACTAATGTGGAGACTACGGAAGAAGTATGTAATCCTTCTGCTAATCAGACTAATGTGATCTGAAAAGGACCACCCACTTACAATAAATGGCATCCTCAGGGAGGTTATAACTCTAACCGACCTTCTGGATCTGGTGGCTTTCACCCCAAATTCCAGAAGAGACCTCCCATGTTCCAAAAGAAAGAGCAGAACCATGCAGGCTTCACCTTACAGAAGGATAAGAAAGGAAAAGGCAAGGCACTCCAACAAGGTGGTGCTAATATGATCGAAGGAGAACAAGGTTTCATTCATGAAATGATCACTGAGAAGACTGATAATCTTACGCTTAATGAAGCGACATCAGCCTACTATTACGACTCGGTTGATCCGGTTGACATTGATGAATACATGTCAGTTGAGAAATATCAGAAGACGATTGAAGGCACAAGCACCAATGTTTGGGAAACAGGTACGCAGGATATTGGAATGGGATTTCCCCGTCCAAGTTCTCCCTTTCCTCGCTGCTCCTCCGCAATATCTGAGAATTTGCAAGGAGCTATAGAACCTTCTCAGAGAAGAGACAAGCTGATCGTAATTGATCGAGAACAAACTCCAACTCCTGCTAGAGTTGAGATGCAGAGAAAGGAGAAAAACAAGAAAAAGAATAAAAAGGTTGTCATTTCACTTGGCAGTTTAGTTTTGGGTACAAGTCATTTCTCAAATCATTCAACTGTTTTTCCATCTCCTCCTATTCCGTATACTTCAACTGAAGATTTTTCTTCTTCGTACCAGCCATCACTGAGATTTAGTGCCGTTCCGGAACTTCCGGTTACTTATACTTTGCACAAAGGATTTGCACCATTATGGAATACTAGATCATTATCTGTAGATGATGATAAGGAGACCTTCTTTGATGAAGAGAGCAATCAATTCCTTTGCTACTATGTCGGTGAAATGTCACCAATGCCTGATAAGTATGAGTTTGTAAGAACTCATTGGATGATCGATAACGGATGCACTGATCATCTAACTCCGTTCATAGATAACTTTGTTCATCTAGGAACAGGCAAATGAATCGCTTCCATTGCAAATGGAGCTACAGTTGAAATGTATCGTCCTGGAACCATATTGTTACAGCAGATCAATGGACCTTTACCGGTCACAACAGTTTCTTTAGAAGATGTGTGGTATGCCCCTAAAGCTACAAATCGCTTACTTTCAGTTACAGCATTGACATGCCGTGGCTTTCACTGCGAGATCACAAATACTAGGTCTTGTATTTGGGACAAGAGAGGACGTGAGGTGATCCGGGCATCTGCCCTATCCCCCACTAATAGTCTTCATTGGTTTCAGTCATCTTTGATTACTCCAATGCTTGGGACTGTAACCTCTCTTGTGGATAACAAATCTTATCATTTGTGGCATCAACATTTTGGTCACCTCTCGTAATGCTTTGCGCCATGCACACACTACACTTTCCGGTGTTCCAATACTCACTATTCCTTCCAATCTTCCAACTTGCAAAGGCTGTGCTATTGGAAAGATGCTGGATTGTTCCTTTTTGGGTTCTGAGAAGCAGGCTTCACGCCCACTTGCCCTGGTGCATACTGACCTTATTGGTCCTATGCCCACTGAGCCACACTCGTGTGCTCGGTACGTTCTTACTTTCATCAACGACCACACTAGGTATGCTCTATTATCATTCTTGCAAGCCAAGTCTGATACCCTCTGTCACTTTCGTGACATGGTTGCCTAGGCTGAGACCTTTACTAGTCACACCCTTACCTCCGTCCATTCGGACCATGGGGGGGAATACATGAGTCATGAGTTTCAATCGTTCCTTACTACCAAAGGAGTGACTCATCAGACTTCTGTTCCTCACATGCCACAACAGAATGGACGAGCGGAAAGATTTAATTGCACCATTTTAGAGAAAGCAGAAGCAATGCGCCACCATGCCTGCTTACCCAAAGCATTCTCGCAAGATGCTGTGGAGACATCAGTGCATATTTACAACAGACAACCCATGCGTCGCCATGATTGGAAAACTCCCATTGAGATATTCAAAGGAGATGGCAAGAAACCCGATGCTTCTTACTTCCGAGTATTCGGATCCCATGCTTATGTCTTTATTCCTCCAGAACAACGGCCAGACAAATTGTCTCCCAAATCTGAGGAAATGACATTCATTGGATATGAACCAAATACAAAGGGATGGTGCTTTTGGTCCAAAGCTAAGCATCGAGTTGTGATTTCTACTAATGCTACATTTGATGAAAACTATTCTCCACACTGTTCCAAAAGTCAAGAAGATGGACCTGCCCCTATTCCGATTCAGAACAACGATTTATCGGATCATGAATCCGAAATCCCAAGATCCAAATCGCCTAACCGAGAGGTTGAAGTAAGAATACCTTTACCAAGGGATAAACCCGATGCCTGGTTACCCCCAGCATCTCCGTCTATTCCATCTAGACCTCTTTCACCATTATTCTCTGATCAATCATCAGAATTATCTCTGTTACAATTTTCCTCCTCTTTCATCATCTCGTTCTTTTTCTCTTTTCTTCATGCTTTGACAACTGGCGAGGCGACCGCCATTATTCTCATTCTGCCTTTCTTCTGATCACCGGACCTATCTCATTTACCTTGATCCGACTACTGTGCGTAACTTCTTCTATTCCTCGTATCTCCCACGACGGCTAGTCTTCCCCGCATTCCATAACATTCTTCATTGTTCCTTCCCTTTCATATTCTGTAGTCCAACCTGTGCTCCTTCATGATCATCACATTCTGCAGCTTGATCTCATTTACAATACTTTAACACCGACCCTTCCCCTTCACTTTCTACTTCGGGGAAGTGTCTCTTTCTTCTTTTGTCTTCCCTTGGTCCGTGCACACACTTCACTTAGTATAAGTACTTGCTCGCATCACTTGTATTCCTTAGTCTTGATCTGCATAATACTAGCGTACTTTCAAGTCCCATCCTTGTGACTCTAAGTCAAACTCTTAGCCCTCGTCTCGCACAAGGAAACCCCTTGTCTGATCTCTCGACATCTTGTCCTCGTCTTGCTCAAGGAAACCCCTTGAATGACCCATCGTCCCTCATCGTCCTCGTCTCGTTCCAGAAAACCCCTGAACGATCCTTTGTCATCCTTCGTTCCTTCTGCCTCTTGAGTTGGTCTCTTCGTGAGTATCACTCGAGTCAGTAAGCCTTAGGAGCTTAGCCCATTGTGTACGCTACGCGTAACAAAAGATCAAGACTATCCTTGGTCCCACCTTCTATGGTGTAGGACCCACCCGTTACCACCACAAGTCGATCATCCAGATTCAGACTCCGCCCAGACCCCCTCGACGCTGATTACGACATTGAAATTGACGCCCCCGAAGAACAACCATCTCAACAGCTTGTCTGAAGCCACCACTCTCACAGACCACAGATCACTTATCCTAGCATCACTCAGAGAACAGCTATACAGGTTCACCCCTCGATGCCACTGCCAACGACCCCACAGTCTACCATCACTGCCCCACCACAGCCTACTACTGCCATGTCTTCCCACTCCGAACTCAAAGCGGCTCTCCCTGCTGACTTCTCTGGAGAACCTACCGATGCCTCCAGATGGATCAAGGCCATGAAGGCCTACTTTATCCTCAACGCCACACTCTACCTCACCAACAATGACAAGATCATGACCACCCTTAACAAGATGTCTAAGGGAAGAGGCGCCTCCTTTGCCAAAATGTGGTACAACAAAATGGCCGATACCACCATCACCGTGGGCAAAACCTTCAAAGAGTTTGCCGACAATTTTGAATCTACATTCTACCCCTTCGACACCAAAGCTACCGCTCGTCTCGAACTCTCGAAACTTATCCAGAAGTCCTCCCGTCTCTCGAACGGAACCATCGATGATGGTTTCCAGCAATACATCACCAACTTCCAGAACCTATCTTGCAAGGCTGGCATCACTGACAATGTCACCCTTATTGACCAGTTCTTGCTTGGCCTCAACCAACGAATTGCCACCATGATCCTCTCCATGGCAGCCATCCCCACCACCATCGACAAATAGATTGACCAAGCAAAGGTCTTCCATGTGCAAAAGATATGCATCCTTACTCTTCGTGGAGGACGTACTCCTCCAACCTTCACTCCTTGCCCCACCAGAGACCCAAACACCATGGATGTTGACACCATCACCGTCGCCAAACTCACCCCCACTGAATGCGCCAAATGTATTCGCGAAAACCGTTGTTTCCATTGTCATCTCTCCGGACATTCCGCTCAGAATTGTCGCAAGTTCCCAAGCACCTCTCCCATCCCTCGCCATCCTCAATTCCAGAACAACCCCTCATGCAACTCCCAGAACGTGCGCTCCACTGAAACCACCTCCTCCGCGCCAGTAGCCGCCATCTCCACCGCTACCCCTTTGGATGAATACGTCAATTCTTTGAAAACGATGGATAAGAGAGAGAAGGAAATCCTCTCCATCCTCAAAATGTGTTATAAAGAACCACCAGCGGAAACCCTTTCCGTTCCTCCTGAACGAATCCAAGCCGCAAAGGATTTTTAAAAAGGGAAGCTGCCTCGACATCTCCTTCCCTTGATATCGACAATGTACTTGTAGTACGAAATGACAATAGAACTATGCATCTCCCCATTCAACTACATGGCCAGACTAAAACCGTTGACACCAATGCCCTCATTGATTCCGGAGCAACCAGAAATTTCCTCGACCCCAGACTTCTCCCTCTAGGCGATTTCAAGTTATCTCGTCTCGCACAACTGCTCATCGCTTACAACGTAGATGGAACCACAAACACAAAAGGATCTATCCTCTAGAAAGCTACCATTGATATCTCCACCTCCGACTTCTCCGATAAAGTATCCTTCTTAGTACTTTGCCTTAGAAATCCTCACGTCATCCTTGGCTTACTGTGGCTCCAGAAATGGAACACAACCATCGACTGGAGAAACTTCACCCTCGACTTTAACTCTTTTCCTTGTTTAACCAACACCCTCTCATATGGAACCCTACCTTTCCCCGATCCTGATCTCGACATTGCTACTGCTTTCTCTTCTCGATATCCTCTTGGGGTTGAGCGGCCTCTCTGTGAGTGCTCTCCCTCAACAGGATCACATGAAGAAAACATTGCCAAAATCACCATCTCCACGGAAATTGCCCAAACCGAGAAACCCAAGGAAATCCCTATTCCTCAGTTCTGTGCCGACTTTGCCGATGTCTTCGCCGAATCCACTCATGATCAACTTCCCCCACATCGATCTTTTGACCATACCATCGACCTGAAGGATACCTTTGTCCCAAAAATTGCCAAAGTTTACCCACTTAACCCTTCTGAAAAGGAAACTTGCCATACATTCATTGAGGAACACCTGAAAACTGGCCGCATCGTCCCGTCCAAATCCCCCCAAGCCGCTCCTTTCTTCTTCATCTCGAAAAAGGATGGAGGTCTTTGTCCCTGTCAAGATTATCGTTACCTCAACAGTCATACCATCCGAAACGCTTACCCCCTACCTCTCATCTCTGAACTTATTGACGATATGAAAGACACGAACTTCTTCACTAAGTTCAACATCCGATGGGGGTACAACAACATTCGCATCCGGAAAGAAGACCAATGGAAAGCCGCTTTTATCACCCTGCTTGGCCTCTTTGAACCAACCGTCATGTTCTTCGGATTCTGCAACATGCCCACTACCTTCCAAGCATTCATGAACCATATCTTCGCTGACATGATCCTTGAACGATGGCTCAAGATATATATGGATGATCTTGGCATTCATACACATGGAACTATCGAGCTTCACCATGAACGAACTCGTTGTGTCCTCCTTCATCTCCGCAAACACGGATTATCTTTGAAAATCTCCAAGTGCTCCTTTGACACCCCCACTATGGAATACCTCGGCTTGATCATCGGACAAGGACTCGTCTGAATGGACCCCAAGAAACTCTCCGCCATTGCTGATTGGAAACCGCCAATATCCGTCAAAGGAATACGTTCCTTCCTCGGCTTCGCAAATTTCTACCGAAAATTCATCCCCAACTATTCTAATGTTGCCGCCCCTCTGACATTCCTCACACGTAAAAATGAATCCTGGATCTGGTCCCCCTTACAACAAAAGTCCTTTAACGCCCTCAAACAGATCTTCTGCCACGCCCCCGTCCTTGCCATCCCCGATGTCTCCAAACCATTCTTTGTCATGACCGACGCTTCCCTCCTCACCTCTGGCGCTGTTTTAATGCAACACGATTCCAACAGTGATCAACGACCAGTCACTTATTTCTCCAAGATATTCTCTCCAGCTGAACAGAACTACGATATCTACGATCGCAAACTCCTTGCAGTCATCCTTGCTCTCGATGAGTGGAAACAATATCTCCGTTGTACTACTCATCCCGTCACTATCATCACTGACCACAAAAATCTCTCCTATATCAGAGACCCCCGCAAACTTTCCCGTCGACAAGCTCACTGGTCCCTTTTCTTGCAAGACTTTGACCTTGTCTGGCAAGTCACCCCTGGTGTTCACATGGGCCCTGCCGATGCACTCTCCCACTGTGATTTCATTGACACCTCCTCTGACAACATAGACACTTCCATTCTTCCTGACCCTGTCATTATCAATGCCCTCAACACCACCCTTGCTCGTCACATCCAATCATCTACACCAACCGACCCCTTTGTCATCAAAGCTCTTACTGCTCTCAGCGATGGATCCCCTCTCTTCTCTCGTGCTTCTCTCTCTGACTGGCACTTTGACAACGGCCACCTTTACTTCAAGGGTCGTATGTATGTTCCCCCTCCTGCTCGAGCGGCATTGCTACACTCTATCCACTCTTCCCCCCTCTCAGGTCATATGGGTATCTATCACACAAAGGTAATCATTGAACGTGATTTCTGGTGGCCAGGCCTCTCGACCTTCATTAAACATTTTGTCAACGGCTGTGCCATCTGTCAACAGAACAAAGTCAACACACACCCCACGGTTCTGCCCCTCTCCCCGATCGTCTCCGCTGCCACTTTACCATTCAAACAGCTCTCCTGCAATCTTATCACTGACCTTCCCCCATCTCATGGCTTCGATTCTATTTTGGTCATGGTCGACCATGGCCTTACGAAGGGGGTAATTCTCATCCCTTGCTCCAAAACCATTGACGCAGCAGGAATCGCATCTCTTTTCTTTGAAAATATCTTCAAACACTTTGGTCTCCATAACTCCCTCATCTCCGACAGAGGACCACAGTTCGCTTCTGCCTTCGCTAGAGAGCTCGCCTGCCTCCTCAAATATGACGTCTGCCTCTCCACCGCCTATCACCCCCAATCTGATGGACAAATCAAGCGAACCAATCAAGAGCTGGAAACTTATCTCCATATCTTTTGCGCTAACAATCCCCACGCTTGGGCGCAATCCCTATCAGCTGCAGAATTCCATCACAACTCTGCGCCACATAGTTCCATGAAATGCTCCCCTTTTTCATTGATGTATGGCTATGAACCTCGTTCCTATCCCTCTCTCGGAAAGACCTTCCTCCCCACTCTAGAAAATCGACTCTCCAACCTTGATGAAGCTCGCAAAGAAGCTCTCGCCGCTCATGAATCCACTAGAAAGATCATGTCTACTCGCACTACTCGCCGATTCACCCCATGAAAAGTTGGAGAAAAGGTTTGGCTAGAAGCGACCCATCTCCGTCTTAATTACCCCTCCAGGAAACTCACACCCAAACGCCATGGACCCTTCGAAATCATCCGCATTTTATCTCCACTCACTTACGAACTCCGCCTCCTGAAAACTTGGAGAGTTCACAACGTGTTCCACACCTCCCTCTTATCCCCCTTTTGCTCCACTGAAACTCACGGCCCCTTCTTCACCTCCCCGCCACCTGACATCATTGATAATGAAGAAGAGTACGAAATAGAAGCAATTCTCTCACACAAAGGTCCAACCAACCAACGGAAGTACCTGACCACATGGAAAGGCTATCCCTCATCCAAAAACACTTGGGAACCCAAATCCAACCTCCACCACTCCGCCTCAATCCTTCACAGTTATAAACTACTCCACCACCTCTGAGGTGGTAAGGTTCCAATTGACAGTCTCTCCGTGAGTATCTCTTGCAACCTTACCCAACAAACTCCACTCATCATGTCCTTCCTCTCCTCCTCCGTCTCATCCTCGTCCATGTCTTCCCCCTCTAGATCTCCAACCGGACTACGTTCTCAATAAGTCTATCCTGTTTTCTTACCTGAGCCTGCTCAGTTCGCCCTGTACTCTGCTGTTCTTGACTCCCCTCCATTACTTTATCTCATCGAACAAGATCCCCTCTTCGAACACGATAAGGTCATCCAAGACCTTATTCAAGTATTCCATGGTACTGCTCGTACTTCACTTCTTCTTCACTCTTCTGCCCAACCTGATATTGCCATACGATTCTCTCTCTCTGAAATTTCCTGTCTTTCTTTATCTGCTCTATGCTATACAGACTTCAGTAGTTTTATCTCCGCCCTACCACTGGACCACATTTATCCCACCTTTCATCATATTTTTCTTACATTACCACAAGAACAACGTGACCATTACCTTTCATCAATGGACACCCTTACCTCTCGCTCCCCACCTCGTGCTCCAATCCCAATTCCCCCTCCATGCTCCCTCTCTTCTCATCTTTCTTCTCCTCCCCCTGCAGACACTCCCACCGCAGTAGGATCCGACTGGGCCCCCATTGACAGTGAAGACGAAGACCCCATCACAGCAGCTATCCCAATCCCTCATGATCGCCCACAATGGATCACTCTCCCTGACAGCAATCGGACCTTATCCTCTCCCACTCAAGTCATCCCTTTGCCTGATCATTATCGACTTCCTCTCGCGTCTTCGTCCACCCAGTGTTTTCAATGCCATACTCTCGGTCACACACGAGAGAACTGCCCAGACTATTCCTGCCCTCACTGCCATGTCTCTGCCCCCAGTCACCCTCTGCATAGTTGCCTATCTATCCAATGCGACTTCTGTCATAACTGGGGACATCGTGACCGATACTGCCCCCACCGTAACTGCGGGCTTTGCACTCAACCAGGACATATCCTCGATTTATGTCCGTCTGCACACGTACCTCACACCTCCTCTTTGGAGAACAACAACTGACGAACCTTTCTTCCCGGGAATCACCTTTTGGGGACAGCCGGGGTTAACTATCGAGCCAGGGGCTCGACTGTACGAAGGGGGTAATGTTACAATTTTCCTCCTCTTTCATTGTCTCGTTCTTTTTCTCTTTTCTTCACGCTTTGACAACTGGTGAGGCGACCGCTATTATTCTCATTCCACCTTTCTTCTGATCACCGGACCTATCTCGTTTACCTTGATCCGACTACTGTGCATAACTTCTTCTATTCCTCGTATCTCCCACGACGGCTAGTCTTCCCCACATTCCATAACATTCTTCATTGTTCCTTCCCTTTCACATTCCGCAGTCCAACCTGTGCTCCTTCATGATCATCATATTCTGCAGCTTGATCTCATTTACAATACTTTAACACCGACCCTTCCCCTTCACTTTCTACTTCAGGGAAGTGTCTCTTTCTTCTTTTGTCTTCCCTTGGTCTGTGCGCACACTTCACTTAGTATAAGTACTTGCTTGCATCACTTGTATTCCTTAGTCTTGATCTATGCAATACTAGCATACTTTCAAGTCCCATCCTTGCGACTCTAAGTCAAACTCTTAGCCCTCGTCTCGCACAAGGAAACCCCTTGTCTGATCTCTCGACATCTTGTCCTTGTCTCGCTCAAGGAAACCCCTTGAACGATCCATCATCCCTCGTCGTCCTCATCTCATTCCAGGAAACCCCTGAACGATCCTTCGTCCTCCTTCATTCCTTTTGCCTCTTGAGTTGGTCTCTTCGTGAGTATCACTCGAGTTAGTAAGCCTTAGGGATCCCCCCAAACTCCCCTCAAAACTCCATATCCACCCAATTTTCCCCATTCACCTATTCTCTCACTAATAACACCAATGCTAATCCTCTTTCTAGCAACTTTTCTCACTTTTTTCTTCCTCTGCTACTCTGCCAAAACTAATCACCAAGGTAACCATATTACTAATATGCCCTCAACGATGTCCGCTCTAGGACCGTCAAGGGCACCCACTCCTTCGCAACCCAAGTTGGCCAATAGATGAAAGTACCTCATACAAAATAAGACGAAGGAAATGATCGAAAAGGAATGTGAGTCAGCAAAACCCAGGACGACTAGGGAAGCTGCCAAACTCCTCAAAGCCAACAGCATGACCATCAATAACAGCGACCCAGACCTATACCAGATTGTCAACGCGATTATGGAGCTAGCTATCCCAGGAGCAGGGATTCCAGCATCACAGGCAGAACCTCTAAGAGCTTTGCACATGCTATTGGAAAAGGCTGCTGATGACAGGTTTGAAACAGAAACAGAGACCCAGCTCCCCCCAGTCAAAACATGCGATGAGATCACAGAGCACATGCAACAATTGGATGAGTGAATGGAAAACCAAGAGGACAAGATCAGCGCCCTCACAGAGTCAACCGAATGGATCAGAGAGTTGGTGGAAAAAATTAGCAAAAGCACTAATGCCACACAGAACACACACCCTGCTACTCTGAAACTGATGTATGCAGCTGCCGCTCAGAGTCAGATCCCCACACGCCACTTGAACGCCATATCATGGAACGAGGCAAAGGCCAAACAAGTCATTGTCAAGTTCCAATCGGAAAACATCCAAGGCCTTGACGAGATAATGCTAGTTGCCAAGGCGAACCTAGCCCTAAAAGAGTGCATTGACCACCCGTACAATGCTGAATTCATCAGCACCACACGTACACGAGAGGACACCATCAGATATGAGATGAACATGACAGTAGCTGCTCTCTGGATCAAAACACCCAGCAATGCCCAAGAGTTTATCAAAAAGTTTAACATTGAATCACAAATAGTAGAAGGATCTGAACGACTCACTGCCGAGTTTGTTCCCGTCACTTTCAACCCTTCTGACATGTCCTCACTCAGAGATATTGAGAGGAAATCTGGACTCAACGAGAAAACAATCATAGGAGCAGAATAGATCAAAGCCCCCAACCGACGAAAGCCCGGACAGAAGGTTGCCTTCGTCACTTTCCGCATCAACAATAGCAACGACGCAAATCAAGCCATCCGTGGAGGTCTCATCATAGAAGGTAAACAAGTCATGGTCAACAAATCCCAACCCGACCCACAATGCTGCTACAAATGCCATTTGTACCCAAAACCCTTCCACCTCACCAAGGATTGCCCCCACACAGGTAAATGTGGCACCTGTGGTGCAACTGACCCAGATCACACAACCCAGTCCTGCCCTGTGACTGACCCAGAAGAGCAATTTCACGCCAGCTGTGACAGACAAGGCCACCCTTCCTAGGCGCACAACTGCCCCACATTCTTAGTGGAAAAGGAAAGGCTACTGACAAAAATGCACTCAGCTAACTACAGATTCTTCCCTACAATGAACAACCCATCGACCTGGAAAGAACTGAGAACAACAGAACCTCCTATTGCTGCTCCCCTGCCATCTCACAGACCCAACGAGCTAACTCAGACAGATAACTTCAACTCCCATGCATTCGGCATGTACCATGAAAAACCCAAAGCAGCGGACACCAGATATCCCATCCCCCCTTGATCATCGGGAAGCCAACAAGCTCCAACCATCAAGCCTGCCACCAGGTTCAAACACAACACCACACAGCCACAGCTCTCCCAAGTGCAGATGAGACTGGACGAGTATGGATACTTGGCACAAAAGTCAAAAAACCCACCACCACGGATCGATGACACCCTAAGCCCCCCTTTCTCTCAACCCTCTCATACCCATGGCACTAACCACCTGTTACAATTTATCTTCTCTTTCATCGCCTCGTCTTGTTCGTCTTCTCTTCTCACTTCGACAATTGGTTAGGCGACCGTCGTTATCATCACTCCGCTTTTCTTCTGATCGCCGGACCCATCTCTTTCACCTTGACTCGTTTACCGTGTGAGACTTCTTCCTCTTCTGCTCTTCCGAACACTGTTCTCTCTCACGACGGCTAACTTCGCCCGCATTCCATAACGTTCTTCATTGTTCGTTTCCTTTCTTGTTCTAGTTTCCTTTCTCGCTTTCTTGGTCCGTGCGCAAGGTAGACACATATAAATACCTTGTTCGTATCTCGTGTACTTTAGTCTTGAACTGCGCAATACTAGCGTATTATCAAGTCCCATCCTTGCGACTCTTTAGTCGAACTCTTAGTCTTTGTCTCGTTCAAGGAAACCCCTTGATCGATCTTCGCCTTAGTCTCGTTCCAGGAAACCCCTGAACAATCCTCGTCCTCGTCTTCGCTCAAGGAAACCCTTGACCGAATCCTCGTCCTCCTTCATCTCTTGCCGTCTCTTGAGTTGGTCTCTTCGTGAGTATCACTCGAGTAGCAAGTTAGGAGCTTAGCCCATCGAGTACGCTACGCGTAACAAAAGTTCAAGACTAACCTCGGTCCCACCTTCTACGGTGTAGGACCCACCCGTTGCCACCACGAGTCGATCATCCAGATTCGGACTCCGCCCAGAACCCCTCGACGCTGATAGCGACATTGAAATCGACGCCCCCGAAGAACAGCCCACCCACAGAAGTCACCGTTCCCACAGACCACAGACCTCGTATCCTAGTATCTCTCACAGAGCAGCGCTTATCACTCGTCCCCCGACACCGCCACCAGCGAACCCTTTGCCCACCACCACTGCCCCAGCACAGCCCACCACAGCCATCATGTCCGCCCGCACCACTGAACTAAAAGCGGCCCTCCCCGCTGACTTCTCCGGAGAACCAACTGATGCCTCCCGATGGATCAAGGCTATGAAAGCCTACTTCGCTCTGAACATTACTTTGTATTCTCACGACAATGACAAGATTATGACCACCCTGAACAAGATGTCTAAAGGACGCGGCGCCTCCTTCGCCGAGATGTGGTATGATAAGATGGCTGACACCACCATCACCACCGGCAAAACTTTTAAGGAATTTGCCAACAACTTCGAATCTACGTTTTACCCCTTCGACACCAAAGCCACCGCCCGCCTCGAACTATCCAAGCTCATTCAGAAGACATCCCGCCTCTCAAACGGAACCATCGACGATGGTTTCCAACAGTACATCACCGACTTCCAGAACCTTTCGTGCAAGGCTGGAATCACTGACGACATCACCCTCATCGACCAGTTTTCCCTTGGTCTCGACCAACGAATCACGACCATGATCCTCTCCATGGCCGCCATCCCTACCACCATCGCTAAATGGATTGACCAAGCCAAGGTCTTCCATGCACAGAAAATGCGCATCCTTGCTCTCAGAGGAGGACGAACTCCTCCAACCTTTACTCCCCGCCCCACCAGAGACCCCAACGCCATGGACGTTGACGCCATCTCCGTCACTAAGCTAACGCCTACCGAACGAGCCAGGTGCTTCAGAGAAAACCTGTGTTTTCATTGCCGTCTTCCCGGCCACAGCGCCCTGAAATGCCGAAAGTTCCTGAACACCTCCTCGACCCCTCCACGACGATTCCAAAGCACCTCGTCTCCCTCTAGGCCTGTCCAGAATGTCCGCTCCACAGAAACCACGACACCTCCTCCTGCCGCCATAACCGCCGCCACCCCACTTGACGTGTACGTCAACACGCTGAAAACCGAAGGGAAAGGAGAGAAAGAGATCCTTTCCGTCCTCAAGATGTGTTATGAAGAACCATCCGAGGAAACCCTCCCCGTCCCCGCCGAATGCATTAAAGCCGCCAAGGATTTTTGAAAAGGGAAGCTGCTTCGACGTCTCCTTCCCTAGATCTCGACCATGTACTTGTAGCTACGAGCAATGAACGAACCATGCGTCTCCCCATCGTACTACAAGGAAAAACCAAAACCGTCGACACCGATGCCCTCATCGACTCTGGAGCTACCGGAAATTTCCTCGACCCCCGTCTCCTCCCTCTCGGAGATTTCAAACTTACTCGTCTACCCGAACCACTCCTTGCCTACAACGTTGATGGAACCACGAACACCAAAGGTTCCATCTCATGGAAAGCAACGATCAACTTTTCGACTAATGGTTTTACTGATTCCGCCTCCTTCATGATCCTCCGACTTCGACAACCACACGCAATCCTCGGAATGCCCTGGCTTCAGAAATGGAACCCGATCATTGACTGGGAACACTTCACGATCGACCTACCATCTCTGCCATCGGACAACTTCACTTCGGAACTCGACCCCGACCCGGACCACGACATCTCCATGCTGTTCTCTTCTCGATATCCCCAAGGGGTCGAGCGGACTCTTCGTGAGTGCCCTCCCTCGAAGGAATCGACAAGCGAACATATCAATAAGATCACGATCTCCACCGAAATCACCCAAACCGAGAAGCCAAAAGAAATCCCCATCCCTGAATTCTGCTCTGACTTCACCGATGTCTTCGCCGAAATGACTCACGATCAACTCCCGCCCCACCGCCCTTTTGACCATACCATCGACTTGAAAGATACCTTTGTCCCAAAAATCGCAAAAGTCTATCCGTTGAACCCCTCCGAAAAAGAAACTTGCAAGGCTTTCGTTGAAGAACACCTCAAAACTGGTCGCATCGTCCCATCCAAATCCCCGCAAGCCGCTCCATTCTTCTTCGTCGCTAAGAAAGATGGAGGCCTTCGTCCGTGTCAAGATTATCGATATCTCAATAGTCACACCATCCGGAACGCCTATCCCCTTCCTTTGATCACCGAACTTATCGACGACATGAAAGACGCCGACTTCTTCACCAAGTTTGATATCCGCTGGGGATACAACAACATTCGCATTCGCGAAGAAGACCAATGGAAAGCCGCATTCATCACACCCCTCGGCCTCTTCGAACCCACCGTCATGTTCTTCGGCTTCTGCAACGCCCCAGCAACCTTCCAAGCTTTCATGAATCATATTTTCGCTGATATGATACTCGAACGTTGGCTCAAAATCTATATGGACGATCTCGGGATCCACACTCATGGTACCCTCGAACTACATCACGAACGCACCCGTCGTGTTCTGTTACGACTACGCGAACACGGTCTCTCTCTGAAAATCACCAAATGCTCCTTTGACACCCCCACCATGGAATATCTTGGCATGATCATCGGCCAAGGACTTGTCCGAATGGACCCTAAGAAACTCTCCGCCATTAAAGATTGGAAACCCCCCTCGTCAGTCAAAGGCGTTCGCTCCTTCTTAGGCTTTGCGAACTTTTATCGAAAGTTCATCCCAAACTACTCAAACATCGTCGCTCCTCTGACTTTCCTTACTCGGAAGAACGAACCTTGGGTCTGGTCTCCCCTACAACAGACGGCCTTCGACTCTCTTCGCACCATCTTTTGCACCGCACCTGTCCTTGCCATCCCAGATGTCTCTCGCCCCTTCCACATCATGACTGACGCCTCTCTCCTTGCCGCTGGTGCTGTCCTCATGCAAGACGACCCCAACGGCGACAAACGACCTGTTGCCTACTTCTCGAAGACGTTCTCCCCCGCTGAGCGGAACTACGACATTTACGACAGAGAACTCCTCGCAGTGATCCTCGCTCTCGATGAATGGAAGCACTATCTCCAAGGTACCACTCACCCTGTCTCCGTCA
>JBBPNZ010000235.1:0-27506 GCA_038091195.1 Phylloporus rhodoxanthus | reverse complement strand
CTTGGATCCCGTCTTGCATCCACGCAGTGTCGCGATATGCCCCTGATGCACTCGTAGAGCATCGTACGTTGATCCTTGTCGGCCTCAAGTACATGTAGTGACTTGGTTGCCATGCTTTGAATGAGAACAACTTGCCTGGGGTAGTACATTCGCGATGAGCTGACTTCCCGTAACGGACAGGGCAAGGTCCACAATCATAGCACGACGGCCGCTGGTACAGTGCCATCAGTGAATCGCCCAAGGGAAGTAGATGCCACTGACCCTTTCGCTGGCTCACACATCCTTTTCACGATCCTTGCGAGCATTTCAGGGCCGGTCTCCTTGAACGCCTTGGTGACCGACTTGAATCCCTGTTCGTTGGTTGCATAGTCGAGCAAGTCAGCGATCAGGTGATCAAGACACATCTGACGGTGTTTCGCGGATCCATGTTCCAGAACTAATGAGCATCCATCAGTACTCTGTATGCTGCGTTACCCGTGGAGGCGCACTATGTTGGATGCAGTATGACCCCCATTGATTCTTAGCTATCTCACCAAAGACCGCAGGGCCCTGATTCAATAGTTCATCAATGATACCATCTTTAGCAGATTCCTCGAGGTTTTCAAACGCATGCTGCAGATAATGAGTAAACCGTTACGCGACCATGACAACCAAGGACGTTACCTGAACAACAAGGGACCCAGTTTCATGGCATGCAAGCGAGGCCCACTTGCCTTTGAGCGACTTATTGACACTTGCGGACGAGACTGAGCTTGTACGAACGTTCCAAGGCGGGAAATTACAACTCACTAGGCGAAAATTGGCGGCGCAGGAGGGGTCCAGCTCAATTCCATGATCTAGGTGTTCGGTTACTAAACGTGAGGACTCTCGATAGCGTAATATATTACCTTGCTCCATACATGAGAAGCATGCTTGTTCACCAGCGTCAACGCTGGATCGCCAAGGAGAAGTTCTGACACGATTAGCAATCTGATGTCTTCTTCGCAGTCAAGCGCCTTTTGGAGGACATGGCACCCGTAACAGTTGGTGGCAAGTTCAACCACCCGGCCTCTGTGCGAGTTTCCCTTGATACGTGAGACACAACGGAACACGGTGGTCATACGAACCTCATGCAACCCACGATCTTGCGTCGCTCTTCGGCAGTCGCAGCGGCCTCTAGACATCGTTGAACGGCCCAGTTCCCAAATCTACGTGATGTCATCAGTTAGGAGTGCGTATGTCGTAAATAAGTGATGACAACGAAAAGTACCGATGGGACATCATTTCGAAGCCGCGGGCACATATAGCATCAATGATCTTGTGCCGTTCTTCCAAATCCGCGACTTTGAGTTTTTGCTGGAGAAAAATTGATGCTTGCTGGTCCGAGGATTTGATAATACGTGCTACGAAAACGTGATAAGGCGGAGACGAAGAGGGGTGAAGAAGCGACAAAAAATTGATCGGCTGCGTGAAAGGAAAAAACACGGATGGACATATTAGTTGAAGTGTATTTTATGAGAACAAAAAGTGTCGTGCCTCGTGGGAATGCGCACCCGCAGACCCCTGGCGGGCAAAGACGTTTTGGGAGGGGGAAGTCTTCAGGGAGTCCTCGCCAGGTAGACCGATTGAGAAATCAGCCAGAGATATTTCTTCCGCCCTCCCCCACTCCGGAATCTGTTGCTGGTGGCGCCAACTGGCGGAGGAGATGCTGGGAAAGTCCGGTCGGCGGACGAGTTGGGGGAAAGCGCTATCGTACAGCGGCTGCGTACTGAGCGTGGAAGAAGCACTCTCTGGATACTGGTCAAAGAACGGAAAGCCACCTGAGGGCAGGGCGGACGACACGGGGTCCTGCTGACGCGACTGAGGGATATTGATAGCAGAAAAAAAGTCGCGCGCCTTGAGGGGTGAGCCGGGATCGAACAAGAGAGAGGATGGAGATACATTAGGAGATAGAGACTGTAACTCGTACGGAGGGGTGATCTTCAAGTCAAACGAAGTCTTTGCTGGAGATAAATCTGTGGGGGTTAAGAGTGCAGATGTCGTCGAACTCGGGGAAACGTCGGGGGAACCCAAGAGGTTCACGGTATCGTTGTTCAAGACACGAACAGGCTGCTGAGGCACGGGGGAGTTGAGATTGAGTGCGCGCAAGAGCTGTTCGACGTGCTACCAGACGACAAGGTGAGTATATGCGCGGAAAAAATGAAGAAATCAAACGTGCATCGTCATCGAGCTCGGTAGTTTGCTTTTTCCTGCCGTCTCCAATGGCTCCAATGTCCCTTTTACGAGCTGGACCGACTGAGCCGTCTTCGTTGCCAAAGAAGGTATTGAAAGCTCGGAGACCTCTCTGCGGACGAAGGGTGGCTTTTTCTGCCTCACGGGGGAAAGCATCGATTGTGTTTGGCCAGGTGGAGTCGAGCTGCTGAGGCCGGGGGGCCCAGATGGAAGCGGCGGTTGTCCGGGATCGGGGAGGACTGTAATCGTCAAAGGGAAGGAAAGACAGGGTGGGCTGCATGGTGGGGAACGAGAGAGGGTGGTGGGTGCAGAGAAAGAGGGAAATCGCGAGCGGTGGGGTTTATATTGGATTTTTGAGCAGGCGGTCGGGCCGTCCGCGATGTGACGATCGCCAGCAGAGGGAGTGACATTCCTTTTTAGGGGAAGATTTGACCTAAAGAGGAAGACTTCTTTGCACCCTCTTGCGCGCCCTGTCGGTTTGGTGACAGGCCAGACGATTCGATGGGCTGCGGGTAGTTCTACTATCAGATACTGACCTTGTTATCACAGACGACGAATAGTTGATGCGTCCTTGAGGTGGATGCCATCTTTCACTCGTCACAGTAATCACAAATGTGAAACCTAGGATCCGCGGTAGATCGAAAGGACGAGTCTTTGAGGTTGGGGTTGTGGGTTGTGCAAGTAGTCGGATCCGAACACCGCGTGAACGAGGACTTGGGCTTAGGAACAGCATAAAAGGCACGGCGATCAGCTGTCTGCATCCGACTGTGTTTCATGGGACATGATTCTGAATCCAGGCCAACTCGGGATGCTATTGACACGCCGGGGACGAATAACTACACTGGTCGTAGTACGTCAACATGCGCACAGGTGGGGACGGAAATGAAGGTCGCTTCTAAGATATGATCGAGGGTGAAGAGAGAGAACGTTCCATTCTAAGTACTAGCACTATGACCGTGTGGATCAAGCAGCGCCAATGTCGTGGGTCGGGCGCCAAGTCTCTGTGGAGAGAGATCGGCACCGCCAGTAGCCAAGGGGGAGATCTATAGCGGCGTTTTCCCTGAGGCGTTCTGCCGCGAACGGACACGTTATCGAGGACGTAGCGGCGAAAAGCACGCAAGCGGGGTCTGTGCGGTGATCTGAACGGGACGTCCGCTTGAATTGGCAGGCACGAGATGCTCGGGAGCGGGCCACCAGATGGCATCATACGTAGCGTTTACCAAACCCTTACTTATATCAACTATCCTCCCAGGCCCTCTCTACATCCACCCACCCACCCACCATGGTCTCCCCCATCTACCGTCTCCCCCTCGAAGTCCTCGAAAAAATCGTCCTCGACCTCCATGACGACCCCACGAGTCCTCCAGAAGCCATCCTCCCCATCCTCCTCACCTCAAAGCGCCTCTACTCCGCCCTCGGCTTCAGGACAAACAACCATCTCTATTCCCGCATGTTCCGCATCTGTTTCGACCACTCCGCACCCGCCCGTCGCCTCGGCGACCTCAACGCCCTCGGGTTCTCCATCCAGCTCCGCGCCAACTACAATGCCCTCAAGGCCATCCGTCGCCGCAACATCCACGCCCATGACATCCGCAGGACCTTCTGGACCGCTTTTTCCATGCTCATGGAAAACGACGGCAAGAACGCCTGCCATCTCATCGCAGCTGGCCTCCCTGAATTCGTGGACTCCTTCATCCGCCAACGCCTCTACGAAAACAATGTCAACGGCTGGCCAGCAGACAACGAGCTCAACGCCCTTGCCCTCTGGCTGTTCTGGCTCACCCTCTCACACGGTGTGTCTTATTCGCTTCCTTCCTTCCCCCTCTAACACGCTCCCCAGAACGTCTCAGAGCCGAGACGTCTGCACAACGTGCCCAGATGATCAAGCTCATTCTGCCGTATGTCCTCATGCCTGTCCGCGTAAGTAGTCCCCCTTCGTGCCTCGTTGTCATGCCTTACCGTTCTCCAGTACGCAGCATACCTCGCGCCCCACGTCCATTACACCATTCCAAGGCACCCACACTCCTTCATCACCGCCCATGGTCACTACCCACACTACCGCAACGACTTCTCGCGCTCCGTGCACCTATACCACATTAACAGCATTGAGTTCGGCTTCCCGCTGGCTTCTGTTGCCGCAAAGCTCATCTACTTTGCCCACCGCGAACTCTTTCCCATCAACGCCCCTCATCATCTCCCCAGAAACCGCGACCATGCCCATCAGCTCGGCCTCTACACCGTTGGCCCAACACAAGACGACGTCAGAGAACTCAATGCGTACAAGGTCGCCAAGTTTGTGCCCAGCTCCTCGTGGGACTGGTCGTCCAAGATCAAGGGCTACGACAACCTCGGACGCGAAGCACGCTTAAAGCACGCTCCGAGTGCCCGATGGGACGATGACTGGAACCGCCTTGCAGATTGCATCAATGTATTCAACCCCATTTCCCTCAGGCGTACCCACTACACCCCCGGCCTTCTATGTGGGCTCTGGCAGGGCCGCATGCTGGTACGTCATCTCTACGCTCCACTTCTCGCGTGACCATGTACCTTTTTTCAAGTTCCCTGATGCCCCCCTCTACGAAAACATCATCCAGACGCCTCAGATACCTGCAAACTTTAGCGAGCAGTCCGTTGGCCTCACCGTCACCCCTGTGTTCATGCGATTGCGCGAGTACCATTGCATGGACATCGAATCAAACCAGCCCACGCCCTCCGGCGGCATTCAAGATGCATGGCTGCACAGCTCGACCCGATGGCAGGAGGACAAGGTGTGTGTCCCAGCTGTATAATACATGATGTCTGTCTGAGCACTCAACTTATCTAGCATGGGCTTGCTATCACGTGTCAGGAGAGGACCTCGCGCTATGACGAATATGTCGCAGGCAATCCTGCCTTACACGATGAGAGCAAGTGCCGTGGTTGCACATATCGTGGCTCTCCGGAAATGGTGTTTCGGGAACACGACGATCGGTATCTCTCCGTGCTCCACGATGTTTTGACAACCGAGGGAGCGGAGGACGTCGATGATGACATGGACGACGGAATGAGCGACGATGGGAACGATGCAGATGTGCACATGGCAGGGAGCGTCGACCGGGAGCTCGTTATCACACGGAAATGTGATGGCATTCTCGATATCGTCCTCGTTGGCGAGGTATGTTATTTTTCCAATTCATCCCCCTTTCTCTATTTTTACGCTCGTTTCCACCCAGACGGACGACCGGCACGCACAGGCTTGGCACAATTACAGATTCATAGGCCGTATTCGTGAATGGGATGGGCTCGTGGCCCTTATCCGTGTTCCTGTACGTTTTTCGTTCGAACGCGCACACCATCTCTTACATTTTCTTTTTCTCGTTAGGTACATACGCCGGGTACCGCACTCGGTACGTGGATCTTTACCGGCTACGTCTTTGGTGGTCAAAACCTGGTCGGCAACTGGCGGACGACAGCCTACCCCGGCGAGCCAGTGACGGTTGAGGGCGCCTTTGCCATGTCAAAACGTGAATAAACTCAATTCTTTGGATTTCGTGGATTACCCTGCTTCGTTTTTCTTTTACATCTGGGTTCTGATCTGATATGGCGCATACCTTACACTACCTGAACCCGTTGTGATGAGCATCACATGTACACATTTATCGTAGATCTCCGCTGCATCTTCCTCTTCCATTTCCGTGTCGGCGTTGCATCTCGTCCTAGCCTTTTTTTGGAGTATGCCTTCTTTTTTTCGAGCATCGTTGTGCATCTTTCTTCATCTTGATCATCGTATCACTTACTTTTTGCATCTGGACTGTTTTTGGTTATAGGTATTACGGATTATGTTTTGTTTCGTGTCCCATCTCTTTTCTGCTCACCACACACATTTTTTGGCATTTTTTCATCCTCTGCATATGCACATAAGTAGTGTAATTAGCATCACCGTTATTGGGATTAGACGGGTTTATATTGTATACGACCTGCATCATGATTATCGTATCGGTCGATTGAATTCGCCGTCGAACTTGAAACGTACGTTTGAGTTCCTAAGGGCGGGTTCCCGCAGTGCGGCGCATTTCCCAAGGCTTACAATGCCTTTAAGTATGGTCGTCGGTTATTCACTTCCGCCGTTGAAACAAGCGATTCGAGTTCGCCGCGAGACACGTTGCAAGCAATTGACTTGGCGGGTGGCGGTGGAGCACTTCTAGCTCGTGACAGGGAGTCACGTCGGTCACGCTGATCTTTTTTTCTCGTCTTTTCCAGTGTCCTTGTGGGTATGACAGCGGGGATCAGAGGTGCCATAGGAGGGGGCGCGGGAAGGGGGGCGCTGCGCGCGTGGAACGTGGGTATGGGCATGTGGGGGAGTCCTGATCCCCGCCGACACGCAGCGTTACGGTTACAGTTTCAGTCTTATTCGCATTGACGTTCCCAGGCTGTTCCATCAGAATGACATATCCTCGGTGGCGGCTCGCTCGGCGTTTTCGGTGTTTAGTTTTTGCTTTTTTGCCTTTAGTTTTAGTTTTTGGCGTGCTATGGCGACGCGGGCGCCTGTTGCTTCCGGGCTTTGACTCGTAACGCCGACCGTGAATAACTGAAACGACAAGACGCGAAACGTATTCGATGGTTGCGCTCAACGTATTGTGTTTCGATGACTGGATGTCTGCATGTTTTGACGTCGCTGGGGGCGAGTGTTGGGAACGCAAAGGTAAGCGAGCAGGGCGACGCCGTGGGCTCGGCCCCTGAACCTGTTGTCGATGTCGATTACCCTGACAAATATGAGTCTTAGGGGTATGTTCAACATTGAGTCACGTTCCGTTTGGCGCGATGCGCATTGTTCGTCGTTTGCCGTTATCGTGGATGAATCATATTGCCGTGTCTTGACTCTCATTTGTAACAGTGCCCGTCACATCAGAGGGACGACTCATCTCGTCCAACCTCCGAGTGACGATACACGGCGTTGCATGCTAAATCGGGACGATTTTAGCAGTTGACGACCGTATCTCGTCCCTCGAGAGGGAGACCCATTCCGCCCCCACACCGCCCACTGACCAGTGATCACGTACAAAAACACACGTTTCGCAATCCCCTTTTTGATGATCTAGGACGTCGCTTATCGGTATCGATGCGGCGTGGGTGAATGACGACCCTTGAGGCCCCCTAAAATTTTTCGTTGCCTCTTACTTGGTAAGTAGGTATGGATGGAGGAGGGGCGGGCGTGCTGACGTTGCGCTCTTACCCTCCCTTGGCACTTTTGTGCTCCCAAATGGTCATTCCAGTCTATCCACTGCTGCGTTCGACACGCGACACGCGACGCACTCTCAAACACCTTGACACACCACGCCATTCATATCCGTCTCTGCTTCTTTTCTTGTTCGCTGTTTGAATAGGTGTGTCATACCCCCACTTCTTGCATTTATTTGGGTCCCCTTATCATCGCAAAAAGTCCGCTGAGGCAGATATGGGTGTAACGTGGAGATAGCATCGACGTAAACACAGTCAGCGTTCCTCACGTTCGACGCAGAGCCCGCCAGTCTGCAGACGAGCATCCTCGCCGCACGGATCGGGAGGTGCTGGGTACACGCTTCTTCCCCCTCTCTCTCGCTCGAGGGGCGTGCGCGGGTTCATGTGCGTGTATGTACGTGTTGACCCGTGATCCAGGCTCTCGAATGCACCCGTCCTAGCGTGTCTATGGTTATAGTACAGATTGCACATTGTTCTTTCCCCTTTTGTTCCGCTCTGGCGAGAGAATTCGAGTTTTGCCGAGTGCAAACAGGTGGTGAACGGATCGGTGGAACGGAGGGTGGGATGAGACAATGCATAGGTCCTCGTTGTGCTGGACCCTGTGTTTACGACGAGGTCTAGATACCTTCATTTCCGCTCGCCTTAATGCATGAATTCGTTTTCATTTCGTCGGTCTATCGCTCGTTGGATTGAGAATGGGGTGCTCCGCGGAGTGATTTAGCGAGGTTAGGGTGCAGGGCGGTGGTCCGCATGTATGAACAAGATGACGATGAGGGTTGCATGGATTTGGGTTTCTGCTTGTGTGTCTGATTTGGTTGATGATACCCATATCCTGGCGCAGTCCATGAATGCGAGGGGTGCGCGCGTGACTGAGACGTGGGGTGGGCGCAGTTCAACGGCATTGATATCGACGGTTGTGGCGTATCATCCCCCTTCTCGAAATAGATGAAGTCACGTATTTTACCGCGCTTGTGTGCGGATTAGCTCAAGTCATTGGGATGAGGGACGCTTTGGGGAAAAACAGAGGGGGCTTGCAGGGCTCGCACTGGGAGGTCTGAGGGCAAGGGGTACAACGATGTGCCCCCTGTTGCGCTTCGACGGGGGTTCTGTGCGGATGTGATGGGGACGTGTGTGGGGGGGACATCAAAGCGCGGTCTCCGCGGGGGACAACCGACCTGATACGAACGTTGGATGCACAAGCGCGTGGCGGGGACGTTGAGTAAGATCGCCACAGTGAGGGGCATCAGTGACGAGTGGTGGACGGGGACCGTGTGTGTTTAGAGGGCAGTTTGCGGGGGTAGTGGTGACAATGGGGATTGGATCGTGGATCGTGTTTGGCGTACCGCATGTGCGTGGGTGCGCCAAACCCTGGACAGGCTCGTGTGTATCGTTTGACCTGCTTCCGTTCCCTCTTCCATTTTTCAATTGAATAGAGTTACGTTGTGTGTTGATACTGTCACGCGTATCCACCGTTGATGCCAATCTATATGGCGTCCAATCAGCAGGTATCCGTGTCATGACTAAATACCACACAGTCGCCAAGTTGAACGACGATACTTGCCTAATGCGGTAAGCGCCGCGGAGAACATGCGCGGGAACGGATTAGTCATCGTCCATAGCGACACAAATTTTTCTCGTTCCAACCCACTTCGAATGGGTCAAGTCATCAAAGTCATTCAACCAGTCTCGTACAACGTTTGAAGAGAAGCTGAACGTCCTCGCGTGACGCACCCACCAACTAGTCAGGGCCCTTGTCTCGAAGAAATTCATACGCAGAGGGCTCGTTACGTTCGTGGAATAGCAACTGGACCTCGTCGCCCACTGCGAGGTGTCGTTTTGATGCTGAGCAGGCGCACGGGTGGACGTGGTCATTTTTATTGGTCTCTATAGAGTAGAGGTCGGCGGGATTTGGATCTGCCGGGCTCGTAGTTGTGGGACAGACATTTGTTTTATTTTATTCATTTGGAATGCTGAATGTATGCCGGTGTTGGTGAAAAACGTTGGGTTCATCTGTGCATCGAACGTCGAACATCGATGACGGTGCGCAAGGTCAGACGCGCACTCCAGCTCATCGTCAAACCAAAACCGGCGAGTAGACTTGTCATCGTGAGACGACGTACAGGCTAATTCGCACTCATCCTCTGATAGTCGTTCGAGGTCCCGCCGTCCCCACCAGATCCCTTGTTCAAGTTTCCTCACGAGCACAGTACGCTTACTCTTCCTATTCGCGTGCCAGGACTGGAGTGTCGCGCTCTGTATACGACTGGATTGATTTTTTGGTGACAGGTTTCTATGCAGCGCTCGCTGGTAGCCCCGGGTATACCCCTTTCTCCCTAGTGTCCACGCCGAGCGAGTATGGGGAGATGCAATTGCGGCGGGTTGGAACGAGGGGCAAGACGCTCAAGGAAAGGGTCCCTCTCACACTCGAAACGCTCTAGTTCACACCACGTCACGCAGACGTGCTCGTTTCCAGGCTTCGACGATGGTCCCACCCCGGCCCTTAACCGTTCGATGGCGATCGTGACACCTAACTCGGACCCCAGTCGCCGGTATCTCCAAGCTCCATCACCCACCTCCTGGAGGGAATGCGATGTGTGTTTTACACCCTAAACGCTACGTGGCTTTTGCTCATAGACCCCGGCTACTCAAAGCGATCGATAAAACTGGGGACATCATTTCGAGCGACCTCGGCTTCTTGTGGTCGTCTTGGACGGGTGACAGAAGAGTTATGTTTAGCATATCTCGTGGGATGTCCTGGATGAACGCTGATCCATTTACTTGACAGGTTTCCGAATACGCTAGGTCTTTGGACGGCCCAGACCTACTGACTGTATGCGATGCTGATGATCGCGCACACCCTTTGACCCCGTTTGTGCGTGAATTCTTGTCTTTGATGAGAGGTAACCATGACGGGATGTCATGTGCAGGCTGATTGTTTTAGAGATAAACCGGTCTGTTCGGACGCTTTCTCTGAATCTTCGCAATCAATTAGCACCGTTTACTTTGACGCCCTGGATACGCTCAGTCGGTCGCAATCATGTTCTACATTGGGACTTGATACCGAGGTAAACTGTGCTTATCCTGTGTTTCCACCGCCTCGTGCTTTCATTTCATATCTATTCTTAGCAGGTCGCTGGAAATCGTGTACCAGAGCGCATGTCAATATTCTCTTTTTCTCATATCGTATTAGTAACATTGCCGTTTGACCATGTCCCCATTACAGCACACCCCTTGCAAGACAGCCACAGGGAAAGGACAATGCAAACACAAGCTCAGGGTTCGATCTGCCCTCCTTTCGGGTCGAAGGTCCATCCCCAGACAAGTCTAGCGACACTAAGCCCAATCGCGTCATTCCCCGATCGAGGCCGGCTTCTTCCACGCAACCTTCGTGCATTCCACAACCTTGTTCGGGAACTGATTTCAACCGGCAACTGGCCCCGAGCCGTCAGCCCCAATCAATCGTGGATAGGGACCGGGAACAAGCGATATCTCTCGAGAGTCCTGGGCACAAGTCGATTCGGAATACCGGTGCATCACTTGTTCATTCTGTTTGTAAAACGCCGCCTCGTGATACCTCTATGGTCTCTGGTCGTTGGAGGGTCGATAACGCTTGTTTGCATGTGAATCGCTTATCAACAAGGACCCCTCTGGACAAGGTTGGCAAGGACGAGTGCTCGGGGGATGATCCGGCCGCAGTACCTCGACAGGAACGGCGTCGCTGGAGTGCATCGGATATTCGGGACCGGGAGCCGAGCGGGCATCGTCAGTGTGTCTGGAATAAGGTCGGACAGGTCTGTCGCGGGAGGGTATACAAGACGCTGTCTACGTGGAGCAATCGCATAATCGGCGCGGGTCCACGATCAGAATCAGAATCAAAGCGAGAACCGAAACTGAGACCGGGATCAGAACGTGATCCAAGTGCTGGAGGACAAGTTTATCGAGTGCCTGCGCCAAGGGTCGGCGCCACCGCCGCTCCAGGTCGATTATCCAAGACAATGGCGACGACGACGACGGATATGAGGGCTGAGCCGGAAATGAGCCGTCGGAGGAGAGGTGGCAAGCTTGTGCGTTCACGACCGACGAGCACGTCTGCCTGGCTTATCGGACCGATGTCAACGTCGACTCCCCGACAAACTCGGGAATCTCGCCGCCTCGTCAAATGACGGCCCAAGAGCGCTGCGATGGCTGGGGAGCATGATTCAGTGGCAAGACGCAGTTGTGGCCGAGGGTGCGTTTCTATCGGTTGATCGGGCCGGTATCGTCGCGCTGGCGTAGATGATTTCATTTGCCTGCCAAGCTGTGTTTCCATCTTTTCTTTCTTGTTCTCATCTTTCCCTGTTTCTCCCATTATGAGACTTGCACAGCTTGTATGTGTACCATTACCTATCGTATGTACCGAGTTTTAATCACCGAGAGTTTTTCATGTCCAGCTCATCGCTTTTCATGTACGCCCGTCTTTGCACCTGGTGATATGATCTGTTTGAGACGGCCCTATCAAGTCTGGTCACTCTTTGTACAGGCTGTGTGATAGTCTTTAATTATTATCATTGTACGTCATGCGTGTGGCGTCGATGTATGGGCGTAGCCACCACGTCGGATATATTTCTCATTTTAAAACAGTTTTTCCAACGGATCGATCACAGTACCCATCTAGAAAACGGGATATCGGTCAATGATAGAGTAAAAGGGCAACGTGGTGCGAATAGCGAAGGATGGAAGCGGGGAAAGGTGGGGGGCGAGCCAATCAGTTGGGCGATGAATCCAATCCCTTCCCCTGACACGCACGAAAGAACGCGTGGTCCGAAACACGAATGTCGACGCACCTTTTTGACCACCCGAGGCAGCGTCCCGCGCTGGAACCCAACTCGCGTGTTCCACTCACTCCCAAGCGGGGTCTCCATCCGCCGCTCGAACTGTGCGTGGCTCGTGTATGGATGCGGCAGCTCGCGCACGAGGAACTTGGCCGCCTTTTTGTCGCGCTTCTCGGAGATGATCAGGTGAGGCTTGGCGTGGTCTGCGCGGGCAGCGGGAGCAATCCCTGGTACAGATTTGATCAGGTGTGATTTGGGGGGACGTTTTTGGGTCCCCGTGCCGCCCCAGGCGCCCTGTGAGAAAACGTTGAGTGGGGTACTTCAAAGGGGGGGAAGAGCGTACCCAGCCTGGCAGGGTGGTATCCACCTCACGGGGCGCATCGGCTTCCGTTTCCTGTCGTTTTGCGTCTTCAAAGGCCTATCCAACGTCAGAATGGGTACATCGTTCTGCGAGACACGTACCTGCACGACGTTGTCGCCTGCAAAAGCGAGCGCGACCAGCTCGCGCTGCTGGAACGCTGCCCGAACGCCCTTGCCACCTTTATTCCTCTCCACAGCGCGTTCCTGCTCCTCAATTTCACTCGCGACATCCGAGTTATCACCCTCGTCACATGTCGTACTCATTGGACCAGAAGACAACTTTGAGGCACCCTTTCTTTTTTTCTTGTTTTTCTGCTCTGGCGCACTTGGTGCAGGAGGGTCTGGGATCGTAAGGACGTTGTCGGCATCGATTTCTAGGACCGCGTCGTCTCGTGCGCGTTCTCTTTCCTCGTGGTGCTTTTCAGCTTGTTTCTTGAGCTTGTTTGAAGACTTTGTCGATGCGTCTGCGTCCTTGTGCACGCGCACTTCGTCGCGCTTTCGAGAAGGTCCAGAAGGCGCAGTAGGCACTAGCCATGGGTTTGATATAGGTGCGGAGACAAGGGCAGATACAGGAGTGGGCACGCTCGAGGTAGGTGTTGGGGAAGGGAAGGGTACATCTTGCATGAGATCAGCAGACTGCAACGTAACGCTGGATGTATCCGAGGCCAACGAGCCCAGTGATCTGAGAATGCTAGGCATTATTCCAGGTCGAAATGAGAGTCGCCCACCCGTGCGTTGCACCATGGTCGTGTCAGCTGGTGGAGCTCCCGTGATGGGATCGGTCCCGTCGTCGTTGTCTTCTTCTCTGCCGATCCCGAATCTCATTTCCCTTTGAAATTCTTCTGACTGTGCATCCGCTTCTCGAGATTGCCTCGCAGCGGCATCGCGCATAAATTTCATATCGAACACGCTCTTGCTCTTGAGGTCTGGGAGATTCGCATCGTCCTCTGTGCGCAGCGCGTCCAGCTCCTCAAAAACACCGCGTTTGATCGCTTCCTCGTCTTGATCTTCCCCATCGCTCTCGTCATCTTCGCTCTCTTCGTCACCGCTATTCTCCCCACGTATCCGACGCCGCAGCTTCTCGCCGCGCTCTAGCATCTCACCAATAGCTTGCCGCTGATCTTGATCAAGCCCTTCGCGGCCTTTCATCGTCTTGGCCCATTTGCCTGTATTTTTGTGTTTGAGTGTCGCGCGTTCTCTTGCCCGCTGTACATCTGCCTTCAGCCGTGCCTCCTCGTCATCCTCTTCTCCGCCGTCGCCGTCCTCAACGGCACCATCAAGCCGCTCGCGCTGCTTCTTCCGTATCCGACGGTACGCCTTGCTCTTAATCTTGGCGATCCGCTTCGCTTTTCTGTCCGCCCGGAACGCGAGCTCGCGCATCGTGCGCAGTTCGGCGCGGCGTGCTGCCACCTCCTCCACGGTAAGATGGGCCATCTTGAGTGCTTCCGTATGCGCAATGTCTTCGTCACGTAGTTGGGCCGATTTAAGGAGCTTGTCGACAGCTGACTCAAGTTCGTTGGACGGCTAGAAAGGGAGTAACATAAGCGGGATAGCGAACCTTTTTTGCAAGTATCCTACGGTGAATTTGGCTGCGAGTTCGAGGTTAGACACGCGACTCGGTTTTTCAGCCTGAAGAGGAAAGCTAAGGTGTTCTGCCTAGGATACGTGCAGTCAGGGAGCATTCTGCCGTGTTTCGCGGTTAATATCGCATACCTCTTTGATGCGCTTCATCGTGGCCGACCATTTGTCCACCTCTACTTTCGTTTGCTCGTACGCAGCTTCTCGGTCAAGACGTTCTTGTGCTCGTTGAGGTAGTGGTGCAGAGAGCGTCTTCGTCTTCGGGTTGGATGACATGAGAACTTTTGTTGATTTCTTGAGTGCAACGAGGGAAGCAGAGGAAGAGGCGAGTGGTGCAAGAAGGTCGTCCAGCTTGAGAGTACTCGTGCCTGTGTGTAAATCAGGATATCGGTAATATGACATCGGGATACGCATGTACCTCGAACCCCAAACTCATTCTCTTCACCGGCTTCTGTGCGATCCGCGATACGTTGACGTTTTGAACTGAGTTCTTTGACCTCGTCTATCGATTTTCGCTTATGAGGGGCAGCGGAGTCAAGATTTGAGAGGAAAGTTTTCAGGTCGGCGAGTGCTTCGGGTGAGTGGTCCTCAGTGTCAGAGGCAGATATCCGTAGTTCGTCGTCCTCGTCGACCGCGCTGTCTTCTTCTTCTTCTTCCTCTTCGTCGTCATCTTTTCCTTTTCCTTCCACCTCCTCACGGCTGTTCTCGTCCCCACTCATCACATCTGCATCCCCTGTACCTTCCCATTCCATCTCATCCTTCGATAGCGTGTGTACGTCTTGCACCTTCCTGTCAAGATTCGGAGGCGAGTGGTCATCGTCTTCCACCTCTGCACGTCCGTCGAAGACATCAAGGACATCGAAGTACTCGCCTGCACTTTCCTCGTCCGTCTCCGTCACCTCGTCCTCGTCCTCTTTATCTTCCGAAGCCGATTGAGAATCCACAGATTGGCCGCCAGAGTCTTCGTTGAGATCAACCTCCTTCACTACAGGACGATTTTTGTTTGAAGCCCTATTTCTACGCGCCCCAGTGGTGTGAATACCCTATGAGAGTCAACTGTCAACGACGCCTAAAACTAGGGACTGTATACACACCTTGCGCACGAAGCTCGAGCCCGCAAACTGTTCTTTATCGCTCTCCTCAAACGCGTCATCGCTATCGATTTCCTCGTCGTCCTCGCTATCGATTTCCTCGTCGTCCTCGCTATCCACTTGCTCGCCGTTCCTCTCTGCATTCCCGTCCCCGTCGTCCTGCATCAACCTCGCACGCAGTTTTTGCATCGCGTCCGGACCTAACCCGCTGAGGTCTATTTCATCGTCTGAGCCGTACCGTCGACCTTCAATTTCGTGACGGTCGAGCGAGAGTGCGACGTTTGCGCGACGAACTTTGGACGGGGCATATTCGTACACGTCGTCGATGGCACGTACTTTGTCTTTGCCTTGAGAACGACCTTTCCGGCGTGCTCGAGCCGGATGTTGCTTTGAGAAAGCAAGGGCTTTGGACGGTCTTTTTGACGTTTTGAGGTCTCTGGTCATGAGATCAACAACAGGAGAAAAAATGATGTGTGGCTTGGTAGATATCGACACCAGATATAGAAGGTAGTATTGGATCGAAGAAGACGATACACAAACGCAGATAGTACATATAAAAATCCATTCTATTACCCTGCTGCACCACGGACAGCCTCCGCATCCGATTCAAGAGGATCGGAAACCCTTAAAGCTTCCTCTTCATCTCTCGACGTCCAGTGATGTGAGGTCGGGTTTACGTTCCTAAAACCTCTCGTCCGGGTATTCCAGGCAGCGAGAATATAGTCTACCAACGAGTGGAAAAACTCTGAGCAGACCTCCCAGATCTCACATGCGTGTGAAACGGTGAACGCGGGCAATTGGTCAAAGCCTGTCCGGCGAAGTACAAAGCGGTTGTAGACCGTGCTGATGACTACGAATGCCATCAAGAGGATCAAGACCCTGATTTGCACATCATGGACATCAAAGCAAGTGACAATGAAGACCAAACGTACGAGATGGTCAAAAAGACAAACAGGCCTCCAAGGAAACCATGTTCGCCGGCTGGGCATGCATACTACGAAGCATGTTAACCATAATTCGTCAAGTGGATCGGAGCGTCTCACATGTGTCCGCCATTCAAATTCGTAGTGACATGCCTTGTCTTCTTCCGCAGGCCACTGACTGAGAAGCGCAGGCTGCCCTGTTGTGGAAATATGTTAGCTGTCATGGCTATCTAATATCAATTTCAAACCTGCAGAGTAGACAGACGTGTCACAGTTGAAGCGGATAACCGAACTGCCTCGTTCGTCCATTCCAGCACACGGAGATCCCTGGGACTGACTGAGCAACAAATTACCATCCTTGATCTCGAGCGTCGTATTCACCAAACTGGTCGGTCACATGTTCAGTTTCACTGTGATGTCGAGACTGGGGCTCACCCAATGGCAAAGTCGCCATGATCCTTCCTGACGAGTCCAGCAATATCGACTTGGCTCTCATCAATCCCAGTATTCCACGGATCGGTGCGTACGCCTCCACATACGTTGAGGTACACCGTATGTCCACCATCAGTTTGTAACTGGTGGTCTTTTCTATAGAACACTCAGCGAGCGGAGCGCAGGCTTTGATGTCAGACACACTTGGTTCTGAGAGGATTTAGATCGTAAAAATTGTTGGCATCGTCGTGAATTGTGCAAGGCTTCTCAGCAGCGATAACTGAGCTGATAAGACCCAACAAAAGTCCGAGCGTCCGCGACCAGGACAGCATGTGGAGACCAGCTGGTGGTATGAGGGCTAGTCGAAGTCGACCCCTCGACGGGAGGTCCTTGCCCGCTGAGCGCACCGCCATAACCGATTTATGCCGCACTAAGTTGGTCTTCGACGACGACCACGACAATGGCCAGCGCTTTGCTACGCCGGCAGCTTGTCCTACCAAAACGGACATTTTCACGCTCTTTTTCAACGTCACCAGCGCGATGGAAGCCCGAAGTGCAGTCCACGAACAAGTCAAAGAACCCACTTGAGACCCACACCGTCGAGGACCTTCACGGCTTGTCTGCAGCAGAAATATTGGCAGAGACTGGGACGCGTGCGGACACAAAGTTGAGACACTTTACTGGTGCGTATGTGTCGCTTTTGTCTCGTTCTTGATGTAGATGCTTGGATGTGTAGTCAACTTCGGGTGAGTTGTGCTGGGCTGCCTCTTGGAAGAAGAGTGTTTAGAAGACGCCATAGTCCTCAACATCCTGCTGCACACGGTGTGCTCCGTATGATTTTAGAGCTCAACGGAGAGGAAATTCTTCGGGTTGACCCAGTGCGTCTCGCAGTTGACGAATCCTTGCCTGGCTTATACCCAATTTCAGCACGTCGGTCTCCTTCACCGTGGTACAGAAAAACTCATTGAATACAAAACATACACGCAAGCTCTCCCCTACTTTGATCGCCTGGACTATGTCTCCATGAGTTCGTGTTGACCTGATGGCGTTATACTTGAGATTTGATCGATTAATCCAGTGACCAATGAACTCTGCTATACCCTCGCTGTGGAGAAGCTTCTCAACATTGAAGTGCCCGAACGCGCTAAATGGATTCGAACAATGTTTGGTGAAATCACCCGCATTCTCAGTCGTGTGTAGTATCCCGTGCTTCCCGAGTATCAGTGACGAGTGATTTACTCAGACTTGATGGCGGTCTTGACACATGCTATGGATGTTGGTGCTCTCACACCTTTCCTTTGGGGTTTCGAGGAGCGCGAGAAGCTCATGGAATTCTACGAGCGCGTCTCGGGTGCCCGTCTCCATGCAGCATACGTTCGTCCAGGCGGTGTTGCGTTTGACCTTCCCCATGGCCTCCTCGAAGACATACATAAATGGGCAACGCAGTTTAGTTCCCGTGTAGATGAGATCGAGGAGGTCGTCACTGGTAACAGGATATGGAAAGAACGTACCATTGGCATCGGTGTGGTAACTGCGAAGCAAGCATTGGATTACAGTTTCACTGGCGTCATGTTACGTGGAAGCGGTATTCCTTGGGATCTCAGAAAGATACAACCGTATGACAAGTATGATGAGGTATGTTGATGGCTATGCCCACTTGTGTTACGTTACAATGTTGTCTCCCTCCAGGTCGAGTTTGACGTTCCCGTTGGCAAGAACGGTGACTGCTACGATCGGTATCTTTGCAGAGTCCAAGAATTCCGTGAAAGTCTGCACATCATCCACCAGGTGCGTTCCTTTGTAGCTCCCTTGCACTTTGGTTCTTGAGCAAAATATGTTCAATATATTGCAGTGCTTGAACAAGATGCCCGCGGGCGCTGTCAAAATTGATGACAACAAACTTGTTCCTCCTCCGCGTGCTTCCATGAAGGAGAGCATGGAGGCCCTTATCCATCACTTCAAGGTTCGCCTCGTCTCTCCTTTTGATGTTTAATCACTAACATTGAGATGCGACAGCTCTTTAGCGAGGGTTACTCTGTACCTCCAGGTGAGACCTACTGCGCCATAGAAGCACCCAAGGGCGAGATGGCAGTCTACCTTGTATCGTGCGTTTTCTCCTCCTGTATTTCGTCACCAATGACACCAATATCTTGGATCATATAGGGACGGCACGAACCGTCCATACAGGTGTAAAATCCGCGCCCCCGGATTCGCTCACTTGGCAGGAGCCGACTTTATGATGCGACGTGAGTCCCTCTTAATATCTTTTACAACTAGTGAAGGCTAATAGGGTCGCACTTTCTTTTTCTTGCAGACGTAAGCATGCGTTGATTTCTCCAAGCATTTAACTGACCAGTTGCTCTTTAATCAAGCACATGCTCGCAGACGCTGTCGCTATCATTGGTACAATGGATCTTGTGTTTGGGTGAGTGTTTGCTTTGCATGATGAGGTTGGATGAGGTATGCTGATTGAGCCCAATCTTAGTGAGGTAGATCGGTAGAGCCGCATGTACACGTTTGTCGTTGGAATTTTTACTAGTCGCTAAATACAATGCGCCATCGACATATGCCAAGCACTCTCTGAACACCGCTCCATTTACCTCACCCGGCAGCACAAGAACATTGCTCCCCGTTACAAAGGTCCTCCTTACATTGCGATCCTGGCAGATCTTGGCCTGTCGGGCTCTGGTCTCACTGTGGATAACAAGACCAATAAAAAGAGGATCCATGCCTTTATATCTATGCTATTGCATTGAACAAGGGGACCTTTCCATTCCTGCAATCCCTTGAGAACGATGTTGTGGAGACTCTCAGAGACCTTTATAGCCGACACACTGCCTTTGGGGTATAAGGACCTGGAGTTCGCGGGGAATGAAGTGCAATTTGGAGAGGACCTGATGCTATATGAGCCTCAAAAATTACAACCAGGTTGGGAAGGAAGATGAGCCAGTGTTCGATTGACTAGATTATACACTGAGTGTCTTGTCCATGTTCACATACTAGGGCCTTTCATCACTGGTGAGAGAATATGGTGCACTGTTCGATGCTAGGTATTCTCCTGGGCAGTACATGGAGGAAGGAAAGAGGCAGTGGACACGAATTCTCTTTCTTCCGAATTTGCCGATGCACGGAGATAGTAAGTAATATGAAGAAGCCAGACAGGTAGCATGGCCTCAACACCAAACTAGATATCGTCCCAGCAACAAGGCCGACCATTATCAAAGTAGCGCCCAGCGCTGCGGCGACATCTACGTCTTCGTCATGCCCCACCATCCCAGGATTACGCTCGGGAGACGATAGCGCTAGCATCGCTGCACATGAGACATACCATTGGTGTGCCCCATGGCAAAGAGAATCAGCATACAAAGAGTATCAGAATCGATGATCGGGTGGACGGGGACCGTTGTCCGATGTACATTACAAAGAAGAAACAAGGGCACGAACACCGTCCGTGACAGAGACATGACTAGAGTCTTGTTGGCCAACCAGACGATGAAGCGGGGAAACGCGCAGACGCGTCGTCCGACCAGATCGCCGAGGTATAGCACCAAAAGTGGACCGCGCTGAAGAGGACGGGAGGGACGGCTGGGTTTATGGATTGCACGCGGGCGGTGATCGCGGGGTAGAGAACCTGGTTGGCGATATTGACAGTTGAAGAACATGTACAACGAAGCAGGCACTTACGAGAGTGACCGAAAATACATATGTGATCGAGAATATGAAAACCCGATCCCGTTTGAGAATACGATGAGCGGGCGAGCTCGTCTCTGTCACGATGCTTCTGGGATCATTCGAGGCTACCAGTCTAGAAAGTTCATCAACGGCTGTGCTTTGCTGTTTCGTAGTGTCGGTCACCGACTTGTAGAAAACCTGCCTCATCAGCCATGCATAGGCAGCCAACGTCATGACGAGAAACACGGCAGAAATATCAAAGAAGGTTCGCGCTGTTATCCCCTCGGCCAGATAATCGCTTTCATCGGCCACCAATATCACCGCTGAAGCCATGAGCGTCGTCGATATACCCCAAACGGAAATGGCAGCACTGACGACCTGTACGGTGTTAATCGCCACCGCGATGGCGGCTTGTCCAGATAGCACGTTTTGCAGGAACGATGGCCCGAGGAGCGCTGCGCGAGCGTAGACGGCTGCACACATGTAGCTACTCGCAGCTGCCAGCGACACTGCATTCAAGAGCGCAAATGAAAAGAATGCCCATGGTGTGCCTTGAACGAACGTGCTAAGACAGAGATATGATAAAGAGGGTTGCCACGATAATGGATGCATATATGCGAATGGAGAAGACTGATCCTCGGCGTGAGTGCTGATCGTTACAACAGTCGACGGGATCCACGAACCTGTTTGGAAGTGACGGTGCAGTAAGATAGGCAGATTAACTTGGTGAACATAAACACGGTGGACAAGCAGGAAGTGAAGATCGAGTAAAAGGCTGAATCAGCCATTCTGGACATGAAAAAAAGGTCGCGTTAGCGAGCGCTGGGCAGAAACATGAGCACCCACGATAAGATGCGTAATTAGGCAAAAAGGTCACCATTCCAAGGGAGCATTGTGGCGCAGCCCAAGAAGAAGTACGTCCACTTGGTCATAGATTCGAATAAACCCCACTCTCTTGTTGAGTGAAGATGATGTGTGACCCCGGTCCCCGGCTTCGTGGATTTCAGATCGGAAGTGGTCTTCCGAGGGAGGAATCGCATGATAATTGGCCAAGGATCCGTCATGCTGATCGCACCGTGCGAAGGGACAGATGGGGTGAATCTGCGTGGGTTTCCATGTAAGAGACCATCTGAAGACTAGAGCGTACGCACTTCAATGGAAGATGTGAATCTGTACTGCTCGATGAGGGTCTAATACACGGGCGATGGTAGATGAAACTGCTTCCACATTGCTAGCCTAGAACCTTCTTGCCAGGCTCTATTAACAATATTGCTTGACATGGTCTTGCGTTGCTTTGCCAGCCTTGTGGTGATGTTGATGCCTTGGGAAGAGGAATGCTAAGACGTTCGATCGTGACATTGCACGTAAATTCCCAAACCAGCATTTCAAGCCTGACCACTTCACCATGCTCTTGTCTTCTCTCCATGCTCTTGTCTTCCCCTTCCTCGTATCAGCGTCCTTTGGGGATCAGCAAGTACTTTCACCCCCAGCCATGGCACAATGGGACTCGGTGTTCACACCGATTACCACTGGGAAACCTACCTTAGCGGATCTGCTCACTATCGAGTCTTCTGCCAGCATCTACTTCTCTTACGCACGCGAGACGGAGTTTTCAACTGAATTCAGTGCTGCAGATAACCAGTTGACGTTGTTCGTCCCGACAAACAAGGCTGTTATGGCTCTTCCTCGAAAACCGTATGTTCAGTCATACAAGTGTCTACATTGATTTCATGTTCTTTATGGAAATCACAGACATCAAGGAACCGTTGAGCCAGACATCCAGATGTCAGAGAAGCAGTATGACCAGCAGTCGAAGCACAATGTTGAGCGTTGGGTGGCTGCACATATCATTCCCGTGAGTCCAAAGTTTGAAGTTTGTCTGCGTTCACTCATGCAATTCTAGTCCCGCGTATCCCTATCCGATGCTCCGGTGACCTACGATACCTTGTTGGATGGCAAGGCCATCACGTTCACACCCGTCTCTGGGAAGAAGGACTCTCCAGATTGGTCAAGGGTCACCTTGGAAGACGGCATACGCATCATTGGGATGAAAGAGGTGAGAGGTTACCTGTAGTTTGGTTGATAAAATAACGATATTACAGGCGGAAAACGGCATAATGTATATGATTGACGGTACCATCAAGCCTAATTAAATAAGCATAATTTACAGTTACATTGGGCCATGTAAATTGTCCACGGCAACGTGATAATCGCGAACTCACTACCCACTTTCCGGAGTGCTCGCGCCAGGTGGCAATCGATTCTTCGATCCCTTCGAGAATAAACTCTCTGGCTAAACGATTCAAAGGAGATGGTCGTACTCCAGAATATAGAAAGGCGGATTTTGTAGGGCTATAAGAAAAGTGATTACGTCGACCACACGCAGAAGAACATTTCAAACCACAGCGTGTCATTTCTGTCTACTCTACCTCTCCTCACTGATGGTCTGTGCATGATGCTTCTCACTGAGCGCCAATCTGATGCAACGCGATGATAAACAATGGACACGTGGTTTTCGTATGGTTGCGCCTGTGTTGCGTCCTCTCATTCTCCTGCTGCACGAGCAGTTTGCTCTCCGTGCATGGCTAAATCAGTCGATCCAATCCCGCCTGAAAGACGGGTGAGTGCCAACTACCTCATGAAATATGGATAGGGTTTTAAATTCATTCAAGGCGATCTTCGATGAATTTGTCTATAACTGCTTACCTCGACACCTCCTTCATGTGAAAACAGGTGGCGACAGTTTGCAAGACATCGAAATCGAGATCATATCAGGTGCTCAAATCTCTGCGATCTTCAAAGAAGAGTTGGGGACCATGTTTTGCCCTGACGAAAACCAGAAAATGTCAACAATTGATGTCATTTCTCGCCTTGAGGACCTTTTGAGATTCGCCATATTCTCTCATCGATGGCTCCAGGAAGGAGAACCCTCGTTCCACACGATCGACTTCCGCCATCCGTTCACCAAGGGCTACCACAAACTAATTAGCTTTTGCCAGAGAGCTGTGCAATTTGGATGCAGGCTTGCTTGGTCCGATACTTGCTGCATCGATAAAACTAGCAGTGCGGAGCTCGACGAGGCAATCAGGTCGATGTTTCGTTGGTATCGTTCTGCACATGTGTGCATCGTGCATCTTTCAGATGCGATGAGCGAATCGTTTGTCGAATTGGAGAAGGACGTGTGGTTCACGCGAGGGTGGACGCTGCAGGAGCTTCTTGCGCCAAAATCGATCAAGTTTTACGGGAAGAACTGGAACAAACTTACCGATGTGGAGAACGACAAGGATCACAAGGAGCTCATGCAGAGCGTGTCCCGGATCACAAACATCCCCATCGATGATCTCCGTGATTTCAAACCGGGAACAAATCGCATCCGCGAGAGAATGTCATGGGCATCGAGGAGGACAACAACGCGCACTGAAGATATCGCTTATTCGCTCATCGGCATCTTTGATGTTAACTTGTCAATCGCATATGGGGAGGGAACCTGGGCATTTCATCGATTGATGGAGGTCATCATCCATCGGTGTGACGAGTGGGGCATCTTTGCATGGGCAGGGTCACCGTCCACGCATCACAGCAGGACAAGCGCAATCCCTCAATCACCCGCATGCTACCATCTCATCAACGTCGAACGTATTCCAGACGAAACGGGATGGGTCCATGGGGATACTACTTTCACGTTGTCCCGCCAGGGTTTACAGCTGTATGTCATGGTGGCCATCGGGGATATGGAACGCAAGGTGAACGTGGGTGGTATAGCAGACTACGAGTTTGCCGTCAAGCCCAGTTACGCTGGCCCTACGTTTACGACAGTTCACGTTCAGTCGTCAACCCGCATAAATGTTGAAGGAAATCAGTGGGCAATTGGGATCCTCAACTATCGTGCGGTTGAGCCAGAGGGACGACATGGAAAGCTCGAGGGGGAAAAGTCCTACGTATGCTTTCTTCTCCGTCGCTTTGAGGATACCTGGGTGAGAGTACCTACTGACAATGTTCTCATTGTAGATACCCTGTTTAAGAACGAAAGTAGGGAACCACTTCACAGATTGTGGTTGTGAATAATTCATGCTTGTCATACCCACTTGTTCGACTCTACTTTGATGTTTCATTTACTATTCGATAGGCAGTCCCCTTACGTTCTCGTACCTTGTTCACAGTGTAAGTCTTTCTTTGCAGATCGGTTGATATCTTGGTCATTTCAGTGACATGCGGTGGAAATGCCTTCATGCACATCCCGGTCGCAGCCTATAAGTACTCCCAATTCGAAGCCACAATGGTTCAGACCCTCAGAGCTCTAACATTTCTTGCTTGCCAAGCGTTATAAATATTACGCTGACCGCTTCGGCTTGCGGTTTCAATCCCAAAGCCAGTCAAGGCCAAATTTAATGAGAAGAGCGACACTACGAAGTAGTATTGAAGATTGGTTCGACAGCTAACTCAGTCAGTGCCACTTACCACTTGGGGTCAAGTCTCGCTTTATCGTTTTCTCTATATACTGGGCCCATGATGCGCATGATCGGTCGAGATGGCTCATTATTCTCTCAGTGCTGGTGCATTTCGAACACGCTCCAGCGGGAGCCATCTCACGAATCCACGATGCCCTACTGCTGCATGCAAGTTGGAGTACGCATTCTAATTCATACCCTTTGTTTGTTCGCTGACATTTCAATGTTTCCGTCAGAGGCCAGACGTATGCGAAGACGCCAGCGACGGAGATAGCCAGGATTTACTAGTTCTGCCCAAGGCGGAGATGCCCGCAGATGAGTTTGAACACGTGTTGATTTGTGGCCCATATTAACCGCACTGCAGATACGTGTTGGGCTTTGTTCCTTCCCACTTCTTTCCCCCCTGCCCTCCTCTATCCGCGGGCTTCAGCGTGGGCATCGTGCTAGCCAGTCCAACTCCCAGCATAAATTTAATTGTGTATGCGTCCGCCTTCCGAATACCCTCACGAGTTTACTGAGCCAAAATTTAATAGCCACAGTCCTCATTATCGACAGTGAAGTTTCAATGGTGTATTTTTCTTTCCCGAGAACTCACGTTCTCCTTAGACGCTGAGCTTTGCACTTGAATGTGGCATAGACTTGTCTCGTCACCTCAACCCTGTGTCTCACCTCCTTCATCCGATACCATACATATTGTCTCTGGCTCTTCGGACAACACCATTAGGGTTTGGGATGCAACCACTGGTGAGACTGTGGCAGGTCCATTCCTGGGGCACACAGATCGTGTCAACTCTGTTGCCTATTCTCCTGAGCGTAGCCTTGCAGCCTCATGAGGTACAATCAGTTTTGCATGTCGCATAGTATAATTTCGTTTTGTCCCTTCTTCCCGCATTATCTGCATTTCGTCTCCTCAGACACAGCCTGTTGCCGCCAATACTCCTCTTCCGTCGTTGTTTTGCACATCACTTGTATCATGTATACATGACAATTCGTGGATTCCGTACGATCGCAGATCGTTCAATACTCTGGGTCCTTTCAGGTGCAGATAATAAATCCAAGCCTGACGCCATTAACGGGAAAAAACTAAACATGTCTCCAACACATGTCTGGCGTTTCCGTCCGTTGGTTTTGGCTCCATCTGTCTCGTCTTCATCCAAGCACATGATCGCATTGAGATGAGTCAAACGCCCCATTCCGTAACGTGTCAATGTAAATGCAAGGACATTTTGCTTGTTCCCCACGAGCAATGGATGTCCTTGCATTCTGTTTGGTGACTTTTTTTGAAAGAAATTGCTTTATTCGGGACTTCGACTCCGGCCCGTTCAACGTACTACTTCGCTCGAAAACGCCACGCGGACGTCCTTGGATGCTCCGCTTCGTGTCCACCGTCTGTCTGCCAGTGTGTGGGTAGCAATGTCGTCTAGTAACGCTTATTCGGACCTCTAAAGCTCCGGTACTTCTACGGGGCGCATCGTTGACCACCGCCGAAGGTATGAATCTGGCATGCGAACGCTTTGCTTATCATACTTGCCTACAGAAAGCCGCCCTAACTCAGACCCGCAACCGATGGCTCGTGTCTTACGGGTGTAGGGGGACCATCAATTATTCCATTGGTTTCAGATTATTCGGGCAGTCCCAAGTAATTGCACCAAGCCTCGCATATCCCGGTTGTTTCGGTCAGGACTCAGGCTTAGATCCTCCTGAACTTTCCCTGTCTCGCTTCCCTGGTTTGCAATACCAGACCATGATTCAAGAGGTGACACAATCGTGTACACATCGTAGCTAACCACTTCCAGACCCGATTCGTTACCTCCATCCACCATGTTTCGACGCCAATGACAACCCAATCTACTTTGGCTCTGTTACCCTTGGCATCGTCATTCAGCCATGCAAAGTGACACTCAATGTTGACGAACTTGTTTGTGCTGTCCCTCACCGGCTCGTCGACGACTCGAGCGTGTCCATCGAGGGCCATTCACCATCTTCCCGTCCACGAATGCCATGCACCTCGTCCCGACGTCTCCAGGGCAGAGGGAATCGGCCCGTCGAAGGTGGTGTGGATGACAGTGGACGACCATTGCATCATGCTGTTGCATGGGTGGACCGCATGTTCCAGGCAGGAATTCTGAGCACCTCGTACGTCCTTGGATAAGCACTCTGGCAGATCGAGTCCTCATGGTTAGGTGTTGTGTTTTATACGGCGCTGCTGTGGACCTGTTGGACGGTAGAGAACACTACGTCTATGACGCATACGACATTCTGTGAGTTGGATGTTGCGGGAAGAGATATGACCCAGGCGTTGGCGTGACGACGATATACAGCTCTCATCAATCATGAACGATCATCCTGAACAAATCATCCGACACCGAGGTTCATTAAACACGAGACACATCCATGGGTTCAGACCAACCAAATCTCTCCAAGCTTAGTCACGCCATATCCCGCCGCCAGAGACTTTGACGAGTCGTATTTTGAGCAATGGCGTGGGGATGCTCACCCGCGAAGCGCGGAGCAAGAAAAAAGATCGACCCTTTGGCTGCTCGTACTAACTCGCCCCCATTGTCGATTTCTTCGACTCAGATCTACAGATGAGATAGTGTCTAATCATTGCCTCGTCCTTCCCAACCCGATTTCATTCCTCAAATAGTTGGAGAATCCAAACTGCACTTTGCAAGAACTCATGTGGGATGGAAGACCCAATGGATCCCATAGCATGAGAGAACGACCTACACCTAACTTCACAACACCTTGCCCAGGACCTCT
>JBBPNZ010000234.1:0-27511 GCA_038091195.1 Phylloporus rhodoxanthus | reverse complement strand
ATTCGGGTAGGGGTTAGGGCTATTGATGACTCTACAAGAGTTAGAGCTAATATATTTTGGTTCTTTTGCAAATGTCAAGTCTTTCCAAAATGCCCCAACATTGGGACACTTATTTGAGCCACTGTAGGTCTGTCTGCACCCACTTTACCACTACATGTTACACTTGAAGGTATCCTTTACAGTGGAACCGAGTCTTTTAGCCCCTCTACCAGCACCTGCCACCCTCAATTCACAGAGATCATCGACAACAGAGCTAGCCTCCTCAGATAATCTGCTCTTGGCAACTACTCTACCACCACCCACTGTCAATCCAGACATACGCACTCAAGCAGGGCCAAATACCCCAGCTATCCTACCAGCACCTCCTGCGCATTTGAACACACTAGGGCCGAGTATCTCGGCGACCGCTCTACCACCCACCACTGTCAATTCATCGGATGCATGCGCTCAAGTGGGGCCAGCACCTCTTGCACATTCCAACGTGCCCTCAGCAACCACCATTACTCCTCCACCACCTGCTGGCGCCGATCCGGACACGCGCACTCAAGCAGCGCTACTAGCACCTCTTGTGCATCCCAAAATACCCTTGGCAACCACCGTCACTCCACCACCACCCACTACTGTCAATCCAGACATGCACACTCAAGCAGGGCCAAATACCCCAGCTATCCTACCAGCACCTCCTGCGCATTCGAACACGCTAGGGCTGAGTATCTCGGCGACTACTCTACCACTGCCCGCTGCCACTGTCAATCCAGATGCATGCCCTCAAGCGGAGCCAAGTGAATCAACCAGACTGGTATTGCAACCTGCTACTACCAATGGTATGTCCATTTCATGTCTATTTTGATCGGGCACACCACCATCTACAGATAATAATACGTCAGTCCAATCCACAAGGAGGCTCGTTCTACGTGTAAAAAATCCCCTGTAAGTCCCCTTTACATACTGATCTGCGCATCTAACTTAGCATTGTATAGCTCGACTGTGGATCGCTCCTTGCCTGTGATGACAAATACAAGGATCACATCGGATTCAGAAAGTAGCAGGATGCCTCGTACAGATGCTCCAGTCAGAAAACCGGCCAATGCCGACCCATCCCTCGACACCACAACACTGGGCACTTCGGGCCCAGACCCATCAGAAACTACTACAGGTGAACTCGCAACACAGACAACCACAATGACTATGAGAAAAGGAGGAAACACCTGGAGACCGCCTTCAGTAAAGACTAGACGGTAAGTGGACCCCGTTTGGTTCTCGCATTTGACTTACTCTTATTCTAGTAACCTTTGTGCACATTGATGGCTCAAACAAATCAAACCGAGCAGAATGCAAGAAGAGTTCAGAGGATATTATGATGCCTTATCTGCAGAAATAAAGGCGGTGCATGTGTGTTGCTACATGACACAACAACAATTAATTTGACCTTCATAGAGATACAAAGATGAGGCGAATAAACTGGTAATGTACTCAGGTATTGCCTCAAGGACACTGATGATGGATTCTCTATAGGTCATGGATGGTATTTGGACAAAGGGCACAGCAGAAGTAATCGGAAAGTTCACCTCTCTAGCGATGCATGAGTAGCGGAGGAGGGGAAGGGTGTATGATAGCAGAGGAGGCTGGTATGTGAGGGTATGCTGTGGTAGGCGGCAGGTGGTAGGTGGGCGAGCAGGGGATGGTTTCAGGCAACACCGTGTTCTGCATAGATGCACATATTACTATTGTCCGCTAGCTATAGCTACAATGGCATATGGTTGCATCCAAGGATCCCAGGACGAGCGAGGGCATATGATAATCTATAGAACCTATGGGCATACAGTCCGATGTATCTGTATACAATGAGATGTGTTTTGACGCTATGGAGACGCCCATTTCATATGCTACCATCCGGAACGCTACATCTACAGTCACATAGCACTGCGTGCCCCCGCATACAGCATTTTCTCACTGGGATTGAGCAATGGCATATATCAGGATAGTGTATCGGCATCTGTACCCAATCTCTCCAGCTGGCCCCTGGAATGACGATAAATGGTAGCATGTTGAAGAACCATTTTCTGTACACCTGTGACTTTGCCCCATGCACAGCTCTTGGTAGCCTGTGTCTTAGAATGCTGAACATATTTATGTAGAAGGATTGCCTTGTCAACCAGAGTGAGTTGCAATTCATGTAAGGCATCATTCACTTGGCCTATCCTCAATTGTATTTCTTCTCATATCAGCTCTTCTAGGTTTCCAGATTTGCATTTCTCTGGACCTATGGTTGATGGAAGTAAGATGGAGTTTGCTCCACCAGTACTGCAGTCAATCCATCACCACTAGCCTCTTCTGAATTTGTCTTCCCAAAGACATCATAGAACTCATCCACTTCATCAAAATCATCAAAATCATGAAAAGCACTTTCACCACTAGGTGATTCATCCTCATAATTGTCCATGATTCGACCAATGAATTTGACTGCTGATACATTGAACCTCAAGATCTCAGCTTCCAAGTGCTCTCTCTTCTGAGAGATTGTGAGCAACTGGGTGTCCATGGGTTTTGATGCCAGATCCTTCACCTGCATTTTGAGGGTGATCTGAGCTTCTTCAATTTGGAGACCCTCCATGATCCAACTGATAGAACCATGCATTCCATGTTTTTGTCCAGCTCTAGACCCTAGGAGGTCAAGTTCCATCACCTTCACCATAGGCACTATTGCTGACCTATGAGTCTGTCTGGACTGAGACAAATTACACATACCTCTGTCCATTTGTATCTCAAACATGTCCATCACCTTTGGATCTGTGTTTCATCCATTCATAGCAAGTCGCTTGGCATTCTCCCATTTTGCTTGTTCATTCTCTGATACAGCGGCATTAAGTCTATCAAACACTGCTATCACTTCCCCATATGCTTGTTTTGCTACTCTGAATTTCTGCTTCAATGAATGGCCTTCATTGATAAAACAATGAGAAGAATACACAGACAACAGTTTTACTCACTCATCCATATGATCTTTAAGAAATTGGAGTCATTCATTTGATAGTCAAGCAGTTCTTGCTGATGTACAGCCAACATACTGCACACCAATGGCAAGATGATATTCAGTGATGCCCATAGAGTCTCCATGATTTCACCATTGACACGCCCCACTCCTGATATGAAGTTTGCTCTGTACCAAGCAAGACATTCCTGCCGATGGCCATGTATATGCCAAGGACTGATAGCAGGGATGAGCTTCATTTTCAATGGTATTGATATGAACTTGTTACCTTTCAAGTGGTGTCTTAGCTTCTTCATGTATTAACAGTTGATATCATAAAATATAACTGCACACTCAATGTGATCCATATTATGCTGAAGGCTATGTGTGTGCATAATCCAAGTTCACTTGTCTGCTACAGGTCAGCACACATATGGCACAGAGTGTGATGCCATTACTGCTCGCCCTTCTGAAAATCCACCATTGCATGTGGATAAAAGCAACTGTGTCTTGCACATGCACAACTGCCAATGCCTGTAGCTTCCAATTGGTGACACTCAGCATTTGCATGATTTACTGCTTGGTGGTTGTTACAGTCAGACTGCTATAGGTAAAAGTATCAATGATTGGCAAATCTATGGGAACAAAGTTTGTCATACCTCAGTTGGGTAATTCATCACCAATAGGAACTCCTGGTATGGTGGCTGTTTCACTATAAATCCAAGGCCATCTGTCAACCATACATCATCATCTGGTACTCTTGTATACATGTGCTCTGTCTTGAAATTTCCATCCATCACGATTGTCCAAGTGTATTGTCAATCAGAGAAATTAATCTCATTGGTGATTGGTATGTTGATACCAGGTTGAGGACACGCCGGACAGAAGAGCGCTAGATGTCCTTCAGTAGTTGTTAGTCAATGTATGATATACTGACCTACAAGCATCATATGTGGAAAAGTGTTGGAAGTGATGTGGCAGAGCTTCATGAAATAATTCATCACTGATGTCCTACATTCCACATTATCTTGCAGGAAATCATCTAAGACATGGAATGTAAATGCCATTTGCAGCTGAATACTACTAGTGGAAAACAGCTGAGATCAGAAGCACTGCACATGTTTCTCTAGAGCATTGGCACATGTACAATAGAAGAGATTCCAGAAATGTATGCTGAATGTGTCGACAACTGTGATATATTTTCTGCTCACTAGCTGTTTCAGATGGGCTGGCATATCTGCTAGATCAGCATCTTCCCAGGCCTTCTCTTCATTGTCAAATAGGTCTGCATCTCCTTTAGTGGATGGACATCGAGCACCTCCATGACCGAGATGAATTTCCATCCTGGCCTACAACACATCAGTCATTACATGAATCAGATCTGACTGTGTTACTGACCAGTCAGAGTGATGAGTCATCGAAATGCTGGCCAATCCATTGTTGAACCCTATGGAGTGGATTTTGGACATGTTATGCTCTGCAGCAAGATGTATAATACATTGGTTGCAGGAAGCAATCTGTGGATCTGTAAATACCCTCCCTCTCACAGTAAGGGACTGAGCAAATTTGTTCTAGGGGTGGAGCCTCCATATCCAGAAGAATATCTAAATAGTTGTCTCAGAAAGGTAACCAATCTCGTAGGAAATCATTTTGTGTCTACCAACTGATTAATCATCATACATGTGACAAGAGATATAAATAACCTTGTTTTTAGGCAACTTAAATGGCACACTAGAGTGATCCAGATCATCGGTATCAAAGGGACTACCTGAAAATAAAGGAGTATGAAGCTGTGACAAGGAGGATTTGATAGGAGTTCCCTGTAAGGATGTATATCCTTTGATGGTGACATTTTCATCAGCTTGGTTTTCATACCCCTAGTAGTCTGGATGGTTCTATACTCTACTTTCTTCACAAGAGTGGATGTTACCACTTTTCTCACCTTCTTTGTCATGGCTAAATGACAGTGGTTGACTTGCTTCTCTACATGTGACATTCTAATCCCATTATCATATTAGCTACATGCCATGATCGGCAAATATCAGCAATCATCTCAGCAAATGAAGTCTGCTCAAGATACCTCAGATTCTAATTGCCATGATTTGAAGGATGTAATGGAAGGTGTAGTGGATGATAGGCTTTGTTTTCATATTAGAGTGTAGTTTTTAGAGCAATCTTTGATGATGTGGGATGGGTCAGAGTCATATGTCAGAGTCAATGCTGGCATGAAATATAGCATTGCGAAAGGAATGTATGTCACTCTTCAGAGCTGAAGCTGGCAGTAACTACGGCATTATTGAAGTCATATTATACTGCTGAATACATGGCAGCAAGACTGCCTTGGTGTGCTTCAAGGTTTCAATATCTATCCATCAATACTGAAAACATCCCCACTATTCCAAGCATTCAAAATGGTTGTCCTCTTCTCCATCAATGAGCTCCAACTCCTCCAGGAGTACAAGCATGAATTCCAGGATGTAGAGGACAACATTGACAAGGCCCATGTGTTCAAACAAATAACCTTAGCAGCCCATGGACTTGAAGAGACAAAAAGAATGACAAAGACAGAGTGGGAGGAAAGGAAACAAGTGAGTGTATTGTGTCATGGACTGTACAAGCTAACTTTATATACAGCAGTATCTGAAGTGGTTGCGGAGCATCGCAAAGGCCTGTAAGGCTAAGAAATTGAAGAAGTATGGTCAATGCTAGGGAATAAAAAGAGTCATCAGTAGAGAGTACAAGGAAGAGCTGAATGTAGTGATTAAAGAGTGATGGAATGCTGAGCCTGGCTCCAAGACGTATCTGCAGTACTATCATAAGGGCCTCAATATAGTCATGGACCAGCGGACCAAGGAGGAATTGGAAGAGACAGATGCAAATGGCCCAGGACATGAACAACACCCTCCTTTTAGATGACATCTGTGCTCAGTAAGTGAATCCATAGTGACATTTACCACTGCTGATGATTGTAGAAATGGCAACAAGCTTGGCTGGAAGTCACTGGTGATTTTGCCAAGAAAATATGGTGGCAATATGGAACCCACATTGTCATATTGGCAGCATGGAAAGACAAAAATACCAATATAATGTACACTTCATGAGTGACATCACTGCCACAATTGTATAGTTGCCAAATATCATCCAAGACATGACTTCAATGAACTGTATAATGTGCCTGCATTTAAAGGCTTGCCTCAAGGTGGAATAAAGCCCATTGAGGATGCATGGAATGCTTATACATGTACTATCTTCAATGCTGATGAAGTCACAGATAGTGCTGAGTCAGAGGACGAACAGCTGGTGAAGAAGAAGCAGAGAGGACAAATGGAGGTGACACACTCAAGGAATGGTATACCTTATCTATCTGATATCCAGGAGACTTCATTGGCAGATAGCAAACAGCTCATTCACGAGTTTGTCACTGGATATTATAGTGAGTGATGTTTGTGTTACTGAGTCCAAGCTAATACATGAATAGGAATTATAGTAGACATCTCAAGAGCAATGGTACCATGAGCACAAATTCAAAGCAAGCCGGATGAGTTCTTTGACAAGAAATTCTTATCAAGTGGTGTGAAGCTCAGAGAACCATTGAAGCTCCAGAAGCATGAAGTCAATGGGATCCTTGACTTTTGGAAAGCTAGGCAAGATCGTGAGGTAGAGCACATATTCCAGTTTCATCACACAATGAACTGGAAGAATGACATGGTTGAAGCCATTGGTGTGGATGAGGAGAGTGATAAGAATACAGACACTGACACTGATACCAACACTAGTACCAACAACAATGTTGGGGCTGGCACAAATACCAAGATCAATGACAATACAGATACTGACACAAATGCTGATACTGAAACCAACGCCAAGGCAGACTCTGTCAGGAATGAAGACTCAGACAATGATGTCTCAGAGGGACAGTTGGTACTGTAAGTAATTTCAATATTCACATCACTAATCTGATTGTCTGTAGAGGAAGCTCAAGCAAAAATTTGTCACCAATGACCCCTATGATGAGCAGGATGAAGACAGTGGTGAAGAAGATGGCAAACTGCCACAGATAAGCAACTACTGTCAATCAACAGTGACTGGGTCATCAAAGAGTATCAATCTTCCATATGTTAGTATGTAAAAGCTACCAGCATATGCCCAGTGACAATTAGCAGCCATACCCTATGCAGATCCACTGTTGGTAGAGAAGCCCCTATCCAAATGCTGCTGCCTCCAAGATTCCAATGCCAAACGTGCTGCTTCTCCATGGCAGTCAGGTCACAAGTGAATGGTGCCATGTGCACGTGATGATGATTTTCTGACACTGAGTAAGAAGGGGAAGGCAATAAAGACAATGGTAAAATAACATTGTGTATTACACTCATGTACTTAGGTTTGATACCAGTTATGATTGTCCTGCAAGTCTGTTACAAACTGGCCAATAAATGAGAAATTATGTTATCACTAGTGTACATGGTATATACTTATGGAAATCGCCACTAATCAATATCCATCGGCAGCATTTCATCCAGAAATGACAACTGCTGCCAAGGGTGTCACTGCTGATCTCACTCCAGCTAGATAGTTCATCTGGCTGAGTATGATGGCCAGCTTCTCTACCCTTGGTTTCAACTACTGCCATTGATATGCCAGCTCCATCAGCCATGATCCTAGGCCTTGATATGCCATTTGAAGCAACTCATCAGATTTGGCATGAAGGAGTTTGGGATCCACACTATTCTGCCACATGAGTGCTGCTCACTGTTTAGCAAACTGTTGGGCATTGTTAACTATAAGGGATGAGGGCAAATTCAATGAGTGATGTGGCACATTGACATACAATTTTCCAACTCCCACTTGAATCTTTCTTGGACATTTTCCATTGCCTTGATCTCCCGTGCCTTGCTTAGTGGTGAGCCCCCTGAGGTCGGATGATGAGCAGAAAGAAGCAGATGACCAACATCAGCAACAATGTGGTCCCATGATGAATCTGATAGCGAACTGTCTTCATGTTTGCCACTGACTTGGATACCGACCAACCCAACTTCACGTCTGAGAGCAGGTGAGGCACCACCAGTAGCAGGAGTTGATGTTGCAGTACATGAGCTAGTACCTGAGGTGGTACTTGGAATAGATGGGAGGACTCCATTGAACTCAAATGTCACCATGAAGCAGCCAACTTTCAAAGGCCAAGCAACTGGCATCGGTGGGAGGGATGGTAAGGGTCTGCTAAATTCAAAAATGGTGGGGAAGTGTGGACTGCTGGATTGGATACTTGACAGTTGGTTTGACTCATTGTGTGTGGCTTGGAAATTGATGTCCATGGAATCATAGGGAGAATTGGCCACTAGAACAGAATGGGAATCAGATGGAAAGGTAGTGATTTCATCCGCAAAGGTCACCTTGTGTGTTGAGCGCTTCGAGCAATTACTAGCAAGAGATGATTGCATAATTGAATGATGAAGGAAATGGGTAGATGGACTATCTTGGTGGCAACATTTTGTTAGACCACAATAAATTGTTTGCCTATTATTATGTAAGTTGAACTTTGGAGTTTATTTAAGTGGCAGCACCACAAACCCTTTGACCACAACCACCACAATGCTACACTCACTTCACGCATCCATCAAAAATGTCCTAATCATCTCAAGTTGCAATTGCCACCATCATCACTCAAGAGGCAGCTATCATTGAAGCCACAGTGGCTCAGGCTAATGTTCCAGACATGCAAGTCTGGATAAATATTTGCCAGATGATTGTACCTGCCTTGATATGTCTTGATGTCCTCTCAAACATTTAATGTAGCTTATATACATGTCAGCATAAAATTGAGACCATCATGAATCAACACATGCCAGTCCCTCCCATTGCCATTGCTGCTGCCATTGAATTCAGTGACATACAGAAGAAGATGGCCACTGGTATCTGGCCATCATGGGACACTACAGTATCAAGTCTCCAGGTGACATCATTCAGACACACAAGTGGTACAAGTTCAGGTGAGTCACTCCACCAGTCCTGCCCAATTTCATACTCCAATTACCAGCAGCAATGACTATGAAGGGGATCCATGTGGACAAGGGGAAGAAGAAGGCCATAGATGAGAAAATAGAGAAGGCAATGAAAATGGAGAAGAAGATTGAGACTGCTTTGGATGAGGAGATGGAGGTGGAGGCAGAGGTGGACAAGAAGAACCAGATCAGGTTGGATGAGGAGATGGTGATGAAAATGCAGAAGGGGTTGGATTTGGGTGAGGAAATCTGGGGTGTGATGGAAGAGGTAGAAGAGAAGGAGGAGGATGCAGAAAGAGATCATAGAAGTGGTTCCCAGCCGCTAAAAGATATGCAAACTAGCCTGAATCAGTTCTATGGAGTCAAGAAAGAGGTGGTGGAGAGCTTTGAAGGGCTCACTGAAGACATGGTCCTGATCCCTGCTAGCATGCCCTGCTCTCCCCAAGCTGGTACCCCTCCCACACAACCATGCTGTTCCCATGCTGTGTCATGCCATCCCTCTACTGATGTCACACTGAGTGCCAGTGGTGAATTAGGTAATGACTCTCACTGTGACACCTGTCGCAGGTGCAAGATGGAATATGTCCCCTTCACAAAGAAAGCTGTTTGTTCGGAGTGCAAGCACCTCAAGACAAAGTACAGCCTGGTGACCACCACATTCAAGATAAGGGAGAAGTCTCATGTACTCTCAAGAGCGTGAGCTTGGGCTCGCTCTCATGCTCCTGTATCAGAGTCATCTACTGATGTGGAGGCGGCTGAAGAACAGCCAGCAAACTAATGAGGCCACAGCTGCAGCTGCCACCCACACACCCCATCCTCAAAGTCCATAAGCCGGATTAGCATCTACAGCCCATCATCTCATTCAAGGATTGCCAAGATGTGCACAGTGAGCCCAACACCTTCTCATCCAGCCACATCACAAAAGCAGCAGTGCTCTCCCAGTAGAGCAGCTTCAACAAGCAAGTCCAGTGAATTAGCAGAGATGGAGGGCCACCCAAAAAAGCGCCCTTTGCCAAATGGTGAGTAGATCACAATTTAATCACTGTACTGATGATGATTCATAGTGTACGTAGAGGTCCCTGGCCCAAGGTCCATCACCTATGTCATCCCACCTGCATGTCTGCCTACCCCATTTGACAAGGAGTGGGACCTCCATTGGCAGGTTACAGAGTTAACTAGGATAGTTAGTGACCTGTTGAAGGAGATTTTCAACCTCTGTAGCACAGTGGAAAGTAATGGTAGGATGCTAGAATCCCTGCATTGGCATATCACAACATCCCCACTTGGATCACCTCTGCCTCCACCACCTCCGCCACCTGCAAAACTGCCAGCTATTCACATTGCCCTGCTTCACAGGGAGCTTAACAATTTATCATTTATCAAGCTTCCAGCTTCTCCATCCCCTCCCCAATCACAATTGGTGTCCCCCTCTGAGACATTCTCCTGGATAGCGACACCACCAAGACCTACTGTGCATGATGGCAATGGTACAGTTCTCACCGAACACAAGACATCACCTCCACCTGAGCCATTTGTCTCAGTGTCATCTCTTCCCCCCACCACATCCACCATTCCAGGTGATGGCCATGTGGCCAATTGACCTGAACCATCCTGGCCATCATCACCATTGACTCTGGCCACATCCCAATCAGCAGCCATTCCTCAAGATTGTGTGATGCTCTTTGCCAATATTGGGAAGGATGTGGCAGATGGACTCGCTGAGATGTATACTAGTGACAGTGAGGCAGACATGTGATACATACAAAGTATATGCTCCTTGGATATTGTATTTGAATATATTTGCTGTTGATTTGTGAGAATTGATGTAATCAGGTCATAACTCTACTAAGTCAGTCATACATCCAAAATGACCTAGCAAGTTTGGTAATTATTCAGCCGATTTACTGCATGTAGAGTAATTATGGCTATAGGAGTGGTAATTGTACCTCACTGATGCATTTCTATCACATCAATGCTATTCTACCACACCAATGCTATTCTACCGCACCAATGCTATTCTACTACACTGATGCTACTCTACCACACCAATGCACTGCCCCACTGATTATACCATCACATGGTAGCAGCGAAACTGCCAAAGCATTCATTATACCTACATTGTATCAGTAATAGATTATACTATACCACCATTGAATGTACTACTACCACTGAATGTACTGCTACCGCTGAATGTACTGTACTGCTGAATGTACTGTACCACTGAATGTACTGCACCACTACTGAATGTACTGCTACTACTGAATTGTCATATCTGCTAAGTTCAACTCCGATGCTCCAGACTTTCTCCTATGAACTCCGATGCGTTCTCTACCAGAATGTGACCCAGAGTTACCAGACTTGTTCATCCATGTTCCTTTATGTTCTCTCGCATTCTATTACTCATTTAGTTAGACTCGTACTTAGACGTTGTTCAGACATCGCCCATACCTGTGCTCCTTGACAAGCACAGCTCTGGGCTATTTTCCTTCCAACCTCCATCTTATCAATTCCTTAGAAATCCTTTGTCATTCCACTTTACTCATTACTTTGGACTTTCGTATATAAACCCTGTACTCTGAACCTTAGCACCTCAGTTCGAATATTAACTTAGTCTCAACTCCTCTTCTCGTATCAACTCTGAACTTGAGCTTTCGCTCTCCTCTCTGACCTCTGACCCTCCATCCTAAATCTTGGGACACAAGACTTGACAAGGGTGCACCACATAAGGTGAAGCCAACATCCCTTCCGCCCCTATAACTCTGGAGTTCTGGAGTTCGCATAGGAGTTCGAACCAAACTTAACAGTATATTCGAACTCTCACTTGTCAATTGTCTCACTTGATATGGGTACTCGTACTCGTTCTCAAACTCGCACAATTGGCGCACCTCCCCCAGTTCTGTCCACTTCCCACATTCCCATTCTTAGCATCCCTCTGCGGGACGCCACTGCATCCAATCACTTCCGCAGTTTCTCCGCTCGTCCAGTCATGGAAGCCGCTTCCGCCTCCGCGTTGCATCCGCCTCTGAGATCTCCATCTCTGGGCGTGCACATTGAAGTGCTCCCTGATGACAACAAAACTCCTCAGCCAAGTCACCACTCCGCTGATGACCTTTTCTACACCCCTCCCAATGATAGTCCTGCCGATGGCTCTCCTGAAGTCCCCAGCAACCCCAGAGATGATCCGGATGATCCAGGCATCCCACAGGATGACCTGTTTCCTGACCACCCCAACTCAGAAGACGAGCACGTTCCGCGAGACACTCTTGCCCAACTCGCAAACACAATCCAAAGCCTCGCTCATTCCTCTTGCTGTCCCTCCACCTCCGAATCTAGTCAGTGCACCAAAGTCCGAGAACCGGACCAGTTTGATGGGACTGACCCCTGCAAACTCTGGGTTTTCTTGGTCCAGTGTGAACTAAACTTCCAAGATCGCCCAAAGGCTTTCACTACGGACCGCGCTAAAGTTACCTTTGTGCAGTCCTACCTAAAGGGCATCGCACTCGAATGGTTTGAGCCCGACCTCTTGGACAATGAGGACTACATCTTTTGTCCGCTCTGGATGAATGACTACAAGGAGTTTGTCCAGGAGCTCTGGATGAATTTTGGTCCACACGATCCCGTCAGAGATGCGGAACACCAGCTCGACCACTTGTCTATGAAGGATGCCTAGTGCATCAACAAGTATGTTGTCGAATTTAATAGGATCGCCTTGCAAGTCCGAGGTTACGGAGAAGGTACTCTCCGGCACCACTTCTACAATGGGTTGCCTGACCGCATCAAGGATGAGATCTCCCATGTTGGCAAGCCACCCACTCTCTCCAAGCTCCGTGCCCTCGCCCAAGCTATCGACGTGTGCTATTGGGAGCACAAGTCCAAGATTAGTCGTCAGGCGAAGCCTTCCTCCAACCTGTCCTCCAAGTCATCTTCCGACAAACCCCCTGTATCCACATCCTCATCCTCCGCTCACATCTCTGGTGGCAACTCCAAGGATTTGAAAGAGTCCAAGGGGAAGTCTACCTACTCCTCCACAACTCCAAAGCCTGACCTTTCATCAAAGCTAGGCAACGATGGCAAACTTACTGCTGCTGAACGAAAACACTGCTTCAACAACAAGCTCTGCATATTCTGCGGAGCAGGTGGTCACATGGCCAAGGACTGTCCTAAGAGCACGTCGCATGCTTCCAAGGGTCGTGCTGCAACTACCAAAACTCTGGAAACCAAACTGGAAGTCTCCACCTCAGAGGCAAAAAAATAGTCCGTAACCTCCACAACTCCACATGACAGGATGGTTGCGTTGACACTGACCGTGCACCCAAGGAGATTCGTCTCAATGCGTCCGCTCTTTCTGACCCCAAATCACTCATGCCTACAGTTTCTCTTGCCTCATATCTAATTCCGCCTTTCTCTGCTCTCATAGACTCTGGTTCCTCCAACTGTTTTATAGATATGGCTTTTATTAATAAACATGAACTTTCCACTTACCCTGTACCTCCGCTTCAACTCCACCTATTTGATGGAACCTCCAATTGCACAATCACTTGAGCAACCACTCTCCCTATCTATTTCAAAACCAGTGATATCACTCCGTCGACATTTTATGTCACTCCATTGGATGGCTCCTGCTCCCTTGTTCTAGGACACAACTGGCTCACCTGCTACAATCCGTTGATTGACTGGGTTACGAGCAGTATCTCTTTCCATTCACCTGAGCAGTCCATGCCAGCAACTCTGAGCTCACCTCCGCAGCCTCCACAATCTCCTCCATTGGCTGACCCTCCATCTGATCCACCGCATTTTTCTGATTGCAAAGCTCCCCACATTGCCCTGATCAGCACTCTAGCTTTCACACTGGCTTGTCGCCTGGAAGGCTCTGTGCAGTTCCGCTTGCAACTCCGCTCCCAGGAGAGCAATCTCCACTCCTCTTCCACAACTCCTGAAAAGATAGATCTCTCCGGAGTTCCTCCAGAGTACCATGACTTCACTGATGTTTTTAGCAAGAGCAAGGCTGACATGCTTGCTCCTCATCACGAGCATGATCTCAAGATCAATCTGGAAGAGGGTGCATCTCCTCCTCTGGGAACCACTTACTCCCTCTCCCCCTCCGAACTCGAGTCCCTCCGGGCTTTCCTTGACGAGCATCTTGCAATTGGTTTCATTCGTCCCTCTTCCTCTGCTCACACCACTCTGGTCCTCTTTGTCTGCAAGAAGGATGGTTCTTTCCGTCTTTGTGTCGACTTCCAAGGACTCAATAAGGTCACGAAGAAAGATCGCTATCCTCTCTCTCATATCTCCGATCTCCTAGACACTCCGAGCCGCGCTAAAATCTACCTCAAGATCGACCTCTGGAATGTTTACCATTTGGTTCGCATTGCTGAAGGTGATGAATGGAAAACGTTGTTCCGCACACGCTATGGTTCCTATGAGTGGCTAGTCATGCCTTTCGGTCTTACGAACGCTCTGGCTGCATTCTAGCGTTTCGTCAACACTATCTTCACTGATCTCCTTGATGTTTGCATTATCGTCTACCTGCACGACATTCTTATCTACTCCGAGGACATGGCCTCCCACAAAGAACATGTCCGAGAAGTCCTCTGATGGCTCCACAAGCACGGCCTTTATGCCAAGCCTAAGAAGTGTGAATTCCACACTGACTCCACTGAGTATCTCGGTTATCAACTCTCGCCCTCCGGACTTACGATGTCTCCAGAGAAGGTGCAGTCCATTCAGGACTGGCCTGAGCCTTAGAAAGTTAAGGACATTCAGTCCTTCTTAGGTTTTGCCAATTTCTACAGACGTTTCATAGACAATTACTTGGACATTGTCGTTCCTTTAACTTGCCTCACTCGCAAAGGTGTTACTTGGTCCTTCAACGACTCCTGTCACTCCGCCTTCCAGAAACTCAAGGCCGCTTTCACTACAGCTCCGATCCTTACCCATTGGGTTCCGGATGCTCCACTCATTGTGGAGACTGACGCGTCTGACTATGCCATCGCTGGCATACTCTCCATCCGCTGCCCTGATGAAGAGCTCAGGCCTGTCGCCTTCTATTCCTGGACTTTGTCCACCCCGGAGCTCAATTACGACACCCACGACAAGGAGCTGCTTGCTATCCACAAGTCCTTTAGGACTTGGCAGCATTATCTTGAGGGCTCCGCAACTCCAGTCGACATTGTCACCGACCACAAGAACCTCGAATACTTTGCGACTACTAAACTCCTGACTCGCTGGCAAGCCTGCTGGTCGGAGTTCCTTTCCCAATTCAACATGATCGTTTGTTTCTGCCCTGGACGCCTTGGCGCTAAGCCCGATGCCCTCACTAGACGCTGGGACATCTATCCCAAAGAGGGGGATAAGGACTACGCTCATGTCAACCCACATAATTTCCACCCTGTTTTCACTCACGAGCAGCTTGCTGCGTCCCTCCGAGCTACTTACTTAGCAGCTCTGGTGCTCTGTTCTAGCACCCTCTTCAACGCTGAGAAACTCCACAGTGACATCCTCTCCGTACTCCCCTCCGATCCTTTGGCTTCCCTACACATGTCCACGTCTGAGCCTTCCGACTCTCATTGGTCAGTCGACAATGAAGGCTTCCTTCATCTAGACAATCACATCTATGTCCCTGACTCCAATGATCTCTGCCTCCACGTACTTCAGTACAAGCATGACCATCTGCTCTCCAGACATTTCAGACAAAATAGGATCTTGGAACTAGTTCGCCGCGAATTCACTTGGCCAGGAGTTCGAACATTCATCAAAGAGTATGTCTCCTCTTGCACCTCCTGTGCCCATGCAAAGGTTCCTAGACACAAGCCATATGGACTCCTAAAACAACTCCCCATCCCCGAGAAGCCGTGGAACTCCATCTCTATGGACTTTATCAAACAACTCCCATCTTCCTCTGGTTACACTGCTATCCTAGTGGTAGTTGATTGTCTCTCAAAGCAATGCATTTTCATCCCCACACACGACATGATCACATCTCCGGAATTAGCCAAGTTGTTTCTACTCCACATGTTTTCCAAGCACGGAGTTCCCTCCCACATCACCTCTGACAGAGGCTCCAAGTTCATTTCTCATTTCTTTAGGTCTCTAGGAAAAGCCCTCGATATCTGCCTCCACTTCACCTCCGGTTATCATCCAGAAGGAGATGGTCAAACAGAACATATGAACCAGACTTTGGAGCAGTATCTGCGCATCTATTGCAATTACCAGCAAGACAACTGGTCCGAACTCCTGCCCCTTGCGGAGTTTGCATACAACAACACTCCGAACGCTACTACTGGTGTATCCCCATTCTACGCCAACAAGGGCTATTACCCCAACATCTCCGTTCATCCCAAAAGAGACCTTACCTCCACACAACCTCGCGAGTACTCCGTCGACCTCGACTCCCTCCATGAATTCCTCCATGAAGAAATGGCTGCCGCACAAAAGTGATACCAAGGACCTGCGGATGCCAAATGAACTCCGGCTCCAGACATCAAGATCAGAGATCAAGTGTTCGCTAAGGCCAAGTATTTCCACTCAACAAGACCCTCAAAGAAGCTCTCTGAGAAGAATCTTGGGCCTTACACAATCATCACTCAGCCAGGCATGCACTCCTTCACGCTCTGTCTCCCTGACTCCATGAAGGCTGTACATCCGGTCTTCCATGTTTCATAGCTAGAATCAGCTATCCCAAACAAGATACCCAATCGTGTACAATCTCTGCCACCTCCGGTCGAAATCAATGGTGAACCTGAGTACGAGATCTCCGAGATCCTCGACTCAAAGATAGATCGTTGATGACGCAATTACAAACTCCTCTACCTCGTCTGATGGTCCAGCTACGAAGGCACTGACGAAGAAACGTCGTGGTTACTCGCTACTGAACTTGGACATGCATCCGAGCTCGTCCACGACTTCCATCTCCGTTATCTGGACAAGCCTGGTCCTCACTCCAATTGATCACACACCAAAAGCAATTACAATTACGAACTATCTATGATGGAGGAGCAAGAAACAACAAGCTATCTACTCCTCTATTACCTCCGCGTCCTTCTCTACTCCCTCCTCTTCCAACCCCTCCGTGTCCTCTTCTCCATCTCCCTCTGCTTCTTTCTCTTTTCCCTTCCCCTTCTCCTTCTCCTTCTCCTTCTCCTTCACTTCCTTTTCCTCCGCGCTCAGACCCCCTAAGTCCCTCCTCACCTCCTCTACCTCCGACTCGTCTGCTCCCGACTCCTCTGAGTCCGGGTCTTCCCTGTAGTACTATGCTGCCTGGAGCTCCCACATCCACTCTAGCATGGTGGTCTGGCTATGCAGAATTCTGTTCTGTGTAACCAGCACCTCCTGGATCCCCACCAGGACCTTGGCAACCTTGGCGAGCCCCCAGTACTCCGCAGACCCGTTCTCCTCTGTCTTCTTGGAGCCGCTTGGCCCCGCCTCACCCTCCTCCACTCACGCCCTCTTCCTCTTCTGTTCCGGCTTCTCCTCCCCAGGCCTCACACACTTCGCCTTCGCCTCTCAGCACTCCATGCATGATGTGGCCTTCCCCGGGGCCAGCATGCAGTCGAGCTCCCGCTCGATGCACCAGTGGCAGTCCGGCAGTTCTGCAGACACCCTCTTCTTGCATTTTGACGGCCCAGGTGCCAGCTGCTGCACCCGCACCTCCTCCGCCTATCTCTGTCAACTCTGTCGCTTCGCATAACGGGCGTTACTCACCCGCTTCTTGGCTGCCTCCTCGGCCTTGCAACGCTCTGCCTCTGCCCTCCATTACTCCTCAGCCTTGCAATGCTCTGCTTCCTCTCACGCCTTTTTCTCCGCCTCCTCGCACGCCTTCTGCTCTGCCTCCTTCTGTGCCTTCGCTCGCCTCTGGTGCTCGTTGAATTTGGCAGTGCTGACACCATCTTCATCATTCTCGTTCTCCTTAAGCTGTTCTTCAGACCAGCCTATGATGTTGCCAAGGGGGACGGACATGGTAGTGGTTAGGAATTAAGGAGCGGAAGCTGACCTCGATGACCTTTATACACAGCAGGACAATAAGCGGCATTTCGGACTCCGAATTCCCACTCCGCGTTGTTTATATGCTTAGGCCTTCAGGGGTTCAGGCCTAAAGGGGGGATACTGTCATATCTGCTAAGTTCAACTCCGATACTCCGGACTTTCTCCTACAAACTCTGATGTGTTCTCTACCAGAACATGATCCAGAGTTACTGGACTTGTTCATTCATGTTCCTTTATGTTCTCTCGCATTCTATTACTCATTTAGTTAGACTCATACTTAGACGTCATTCAGACGTTGCCCATACCTGTGCTCCTTGACAAGCACAGCTCCAGGCTATTTTCCTTCCGATCTCCGTCTTATCAATTTCTTAGAAATCCTTTGTCATTCCGCTTTACTCATTACTTCGGACTTTCATATATAAACCCTGTACTCCGAACCTTAGCACCTCAGTTCGAATATTAACTTAGTCTCAACTCCTCTTCTCATATCAACTCTGAACTTGAGCTTCGGCTCTCCTCTCTAACCTCTGACCCTCTGTCCTAAATCTTGGGACACGAGACTTGACAAGGGCGCACCACATAAGGTGAAGCCAACATCCCTTCCACCCCTATAACTCTGGAGTTCCGGAGTTCACATAGGAGTTCGAACCAAACTTAACATGAATATACTGTGCCACTGAACATACCACTACTACTGAATGTACCACATCACTGCTGAATGTACCACACCACTGCTGAATGTACCACACTGCTGCTGAATGTACTGCTACCACTGAATGTACTGCACCACCACTGAATGTACCACTACCACTGAATATACCACACCACCACTGAATGTACTGTGTTACATTTCTTTCTTCCTATCCTTGTACGTTTCTTTCTTTTCTCCTTGTTAGATGTATTCTTCTTTCTCTTCTGGTCATTTGCCAGACCTTGACTCATTCTTACTTATGATCTTTGTCCAATCCAACTCAGACATCCTTAGTTATTCTTGCTTATGATCTTTATCTGATCCAACTCGGATATCTCAGATCTCACATTCCACAGTAGTGACGATTCCCTTTGATCCCACAGTACTGCAGTTACTCTTCATATTCCACAGTCATGACACTCCCCTTTCACTTCCTCTTCTGAGTAGTGTCTCTCCTTTAAATACCTACAATCATCTTGATGTAACTTAAGCTAGATCTTACTTGTCCCAGTACCAATAAGACCTTGTTCATTGTCTCGCTCTATGCCCAACAATAACCTGCTTCACTTGAACTACTCTAAGACCAGAGTCTAGGAACTAGAACCCTTGAACCACTACTCTCTATGCCCAATAATAACCTGCTTCACTTGAACTACTCTAAGACCAGAGTCTAGGAACTAGAACCCTTGAACCACTACTCTCAAGTCTACGCTTGGTCCTACCTGGAACAAATGTAACAGAATTGGTGAGTCCAAAAAACATGACAGTCAGTTCAAAAAGTCCTTTGTGAGTGATGAAGACTGCCTTCCACTGGTCTCCATCTTTTATCCATACATTGTTATATCCCCATTGTACGTCAAACTTAGTAAAAACTTTTGCGTCCTTCAGCTTGTCAGTGAGATCAGAGATGAGTGGGAGAGGGTAGGCATTATGAATGGTATGTTCATTGAGATAACAATAGTCCTGGTAGGGGTGTAGTCCACCATCTTTCTTTTTAATGAAGAAGAATGGGGAGGCCTGGGGGAATTTGATGGACAGATTTTTCCAAAGCATAGGTTTTCTTCAATAAAGTTGTCCGTGGCTTTTTGTTCATCAGGGGATAAAGGATAAATTTTAGCCACTTTTGGGACAAACGAGTTGTTTAGATTGATGGTGTGGTCATAGGGTTGGGATGGGGGAACGTGGTCAGCAGAGTCCTTTTGAAAGATGGAGGAGAAGACAGAATAGTTGGGGGGGAGTTGGACAGTTGTTGGTTGTTCCTTCATGGCTAGCTCAGTGGCGGTAGTGGTCTTTCTGATGAACCTCTCGAGGCATTTCATTGCGGGGGCAGTGGGGAAGAATCAAGAGGCTGATTTCTGGATTTGTCCAATTGAATAGGCAAAGTGGGCTCATTTGACAAAATGTTCTGGTTCTTTGTAGTCAATGAAGTTCAGAAGGATTTTTCAACTAACTCTGTCATAATTCTGATGTTTCAGTGGGGGAGGGGGTTCCTTTTTTTTGGTGTTTTCCTTTGGGCAGCTGTGTGAGAAAAATAGAGATGTGAGAATTGATTGAGGTTGTTTCAGATGGAGATGGTCTGCCTTTTCCAGTCAATAGTTGGGTTGGTTTGTGAAAACCAAGGTAGTCCCAGGATAAGGTTTTCTTGGCCACATTGCATGACATAAAATTTGACTTTCTGAACAATGGAGTTGATCTGAATAAAGAGCATGGCAGAGAATTTCACCTCTCCTTTCTTGTTGACAGAGTGGTCAGCATTTTGTATGGTTATGGGAGAGGGGAGTCATTCAACAGGGAGTTTGTGTTTCCACATGAAGTCCCAATTGATACAGGAGATATCACCTCCACAATCTATTAGAGCAGAGGTGTTGATGGTTTTCAGAGTGTTGGTCGGGGTGATGACATGAATAGGGATAGTCAAGGTGTTTGATTTCTTTTCAGCCATAATTACTAGTGCACAGCATACTTTAGAGGAGACAGGCATCAACTCAGGCTCCTTTTTCAAAAATCCTTTATAAAAGCAAAGTCTCTAGCAAGAGCATGGTAAAGATGATATATCTTTACTTCTTCTTCTTCTTCTTCTTCTTCTTCTTCTTCATCATCTTCTATCTTGGCGAGAGCAGGGAGGTCATCTTCTTCATTCTCTACCTTTCACACTTTCTTAAGCTCCAGGGTTTTCTTTGTTGGTTCATTGGAGGTCTTCTTCACCAGCCCATGGTTAGGGCAGTCTCTGATCAAGCCAGACTTTCCATATTTGAAGCATAGTCCTTTCTTAAAACATTCCTCATGTTCCAAAGGGGAGAGTTGGACCACATCAACTTCTATGGCATTCGGGTCACGGGTCCTGTTCTGTTGGGGGCAGGTTGGTTGGTTTCTGGTTTCAGATAGAGTCTGGTGTGTCACGTGGGTGTGTCAGGAGGCGATAGTTCAGGACCAGTTCCATTGGGCCTGGAATGCTTTAGCTTTTTCATACCAGACCTAGATGGTAGAGGGGATGGTATCCATCTGGTAGATTCTCCTCATCAGCTGGGGTTTCAGTCCTTCCAAGAATAGAATGCAAAGGACGGCTTTGTCAGTCACTCTGCTTCTTGCTGTGGCTACTTTGAAAGTGGTGATATACCTAAGGGTGTCATCTCCATACTGGGTAAGAGATTGGAGTTCAACAAATGCTTTTGCTTTTACTCCTGAAGTCAAGAAAGCCTTTTTTAATTCATTGACAAAGTCATTAACAGTCCCAAAGCTTCCTTTAGTGACAGCTGCTTTAATATAGGTGGAGGCCCATATAAGGGCAACTCCTTTTGTTATGTAGGAGAGGATGAAGGTGATCTCTTTCATGGGGGTGTTGTAAGCTTCTGCATTTACAGTCAAGTAGAGTTGGCAGGTATTCAGCCATGCCATAAAGGTTGCCTTGCATCCATCAAATTCTTTTGGGGTTCCCAGATGAAGTTCTTTGAAGTTTGAGGGAGTGGTCATAGCAGGGGCTGGGGGGTTGGGTGGGTTGGGTGGATTGGGTTGGGCGGTAAGAGCAAGGGGGTTCACAAGAGGAAGGGGGTTTACAGAAGGGAGGTTCCCCCTCTGAGCCGATGGTCTGAAAATGTTGTTCTAAGGAGGACTGCAGTAGTGGCAGTCCAAGGGTTATGAGTAAGCTAGATCTTTTGTTACATTTGTTCTGGGTAGGACTGAGCATAGACTTGAGAGTAGCAGTTCGAGGGTTCTAGTTCCTAGACTCTAGTCTTAGAGTAGTTCAAGTGAAGTAGGTTATCATCAGGCACAGAGCAAGACAATGAACAAGGTCTTATTGGTGCTAGGACAAGTAAGATCTAGCTTAAGTTACATCAAGATGATCATAGGTATTTAAAGGAGAGACACTATCCAGAAGAGGAAGTAAAAGGGGAGTGTCATGACTGCAGAATGTAAAGAGTAACTGCAGTACTGTGGGATCAAAAGGAATCGTCACTACTGTGGAATGTGAGATCTGAGATATCTGAGTTAGATCAGATAAAGATCATAAGTGAGAATGACTAAGAGATGTCTGAGTTGGATCAGACAAAGATCATAAGTAAGAATGAGTCAAGGTCTGGTGAATGACCAGAAGAGAAAGAAGAATATGCCTAGCAAGGAGAAAAAAAAGAAACATACAAGGATAGGAAGAAAGAAACATAACAAATTCCCCCCCCTACCTTCTAATGTTTCATAAACGATTCCTTCTGAGACCTCATAGCAGAAGGATGGCTGGTAATCTACATGGATGACCTTTTAATCTTCTCTCCCAACAAAACCACCCATACTAAACAAACCAAATGGGTTCTAGAGCAGATGACTGAACTAGACCTTCATCTAAAACTAGAAAAATGCAAATTCACCATTTCTGAAGTGGAATACTTAGGCATGATCATCAAACCTGGACAGGTCACTATGGACCCTGTCAAGTTAAAAGGGATCAAAGACTGGCCCACCCCACAAAAGTTCATGATGTCTGCTCTTTCCTTGACTTTGTCAATTTCTGCTAATAATTCATTTCCTACTACTCTGACATCACCTGACCCCTCCTTGACCTTACCAAGAAAGATGCACAATGGGATTGGACATCACCATACAAGCAATCCTTCTTCACATTAAAAGACTGATTCCTCTCTTGACCAGTTCTCTCTCTTCCTGACATAACAAAACTGTTTGCCATCTCCACCTATGCTTCCAAACACACCTCAGGCAGTGTTCTTCTTCAACCTGATGTAAATGGGGACTGACACCCCTGCAGCTACATTTCACAAACATTCACCTCTGCCAAACAAAACTATGACATTTACAACAGAGAACTCTTGGCTGTCATTTGCACTCTCCAGACCTGGCGACACTACCTGCATGGTTCTCCCCACCCTGTCCATGTCTGGATGGACCACAAAAACCTTATGTATTTTCGAGAACCCCGAAAACTCAACCAACAATAAGCCCACTGGCTTCTTGATACTGTATCCAGGACTATGACCTTCATATCTCTCACATCCCTGGTTCCCAGTTAAATGCCTCTGATGCTCTTTCATGCCACACAGACTTCATTCTCCCCAATGACACTGACAACAACAATGTCACCCTCCTCCCCCAATCTCTGTTTGTTAACCTTCTTGATTCCACCCTCCACGACAAACTTCTCACCTCCTCTAAGAAAGACCCTGTCATTCATGATGCTCTCCATGCAATGGAAGGACTCCTGGCCAAATTCCATTCCTGACTCACTGACTGGCACTATAACAGTGGTATCCTTACCTACCAAGGACAAGTTTATGTCCCTGATGACCTTTCCCTTCAACAGAATGTCCTCTTTCATCACCATGACCACCCCTTGGCTGGGCATCCTGATATCTTAAAAACTTGCCAACTTGTTACCTCGGAATTTTGGTGGCCCAGCCTTGCATCCTTTGTATGATGATATGTCAAGAGGTGTGCTGTTTGCCAACAGAACAAATCAAACACCCACCCCACCACCCCATCACCTCTCCTCATCCCATCCTCCACAACTCACTCATTTTAGCAAATCTCTTGCAATCTAATTACCGGCCTCCCCTCCTCTCTTGGCTTTGACATGCTATTGGTCATGGTCAACCATGGGCTTACTAAGGGGGTAATTCTCTGCCCTATCAAGAACACCATCACTGCCGAAGGGATTGCAGCCTTCTTTTTCAACAAAGTATTTAGACAATTTGGACTCTATAACAAAATTATATCTGATCATAGCTCTCAATTTGCATCCTCCTTCACAAAAGAGCTTGGAAAACTTCTCAAATATGACCTGTCCCTTTCTACTGTCTACCATCCTCAAATTGACGGTGAAACAGAATGAGTAAACCAGAAGATCGAGACCTATCTTCGGATCTACTATGGGAACAACCCATCCACATGGGCAGAAAACATCACCCACACTGAATTTGTACATAATCACTGCCCTCATTCTGTCACCAATCAATCTCCATTCTTCTTGATGATGGGCTATGAACCCCATGCCTTACCGACCATCATCATTGAATCAAAAATCCCTACTGCAGACAAATGCATCAAATCCATAATGGCAACAAGAGATGAGGCCCTGGCTGCACATGAACTAGCTTGACAAGTAATGAAGGCACAAACCCACAGACGTTTCACCCCCTTCCTCAAAGGAGATAAAGTATGGCTTGAGGCACAAAACCTACACTGCTCTGCCCCTGACCCAAAATTCCTCCCAAAATGAGAAGGACCATTTACCATCACCGAAGTACTATCCCTCATTACCTACAAACTGTGACTTCCAAAAACCTGGCAGATTCACAACACCTTCCATGCCTCCCTCTGTTATAATTCATCTTCTCTTTCATCACCTCGTCCTATTTCTCTTCTCTTCTTACTTTGACAATTGGCTAGGTGATCGTCACTACCGTCACTCCGCTTTTCTTTTGATCACCGGACCTACCTTGTTTACCTTGATCCGACTGCCGTGTGAGACTTCTCCTTCTTCTGATCTTCCACTTCCCATTCTCTCTCACGACGGCTAACTTCACCCGTGTTCCACAACATTCTTCGTTGTTCTTTTCCTTTCTTGTTCTCATTCCCTTTCTTGATCTCTTGGTCTGTGCACAGGATAGATACGTATAAATACCTTGCCTGATCTATGTGTACTTTAGTCTTGAACTGCGCAATACTAGCATACAATCAAGTCCCATCCTCGCGACTCTTTAAGTCGAACTCTTAGTCCTCATCTCGCTCAAGGAAACCCCTTGACCGACCCTCGTCCTCGTCTCGACCAAGGAAACCCCTTGCTCGATCATTGTCCTTCGTCGTCCTCATCTTGCTTTAGGAAACACCTAAAGCAATCCCTCATCCTCCTTCGTTCCCTTTCGAGTTGGTCTCTTCGTGAGTATCACTCAAGGCAACCGGTATAGGAGTAGAACCCATTGGGTACGCTATGCGTAACACCCTCCTCTCTCCCTACCAAGAGAACAATACTCATAGATGCAACTTCCCATCACCCCCTCCGACCTGATCACAGGCAAAGAACAATATGAAGTGGAATCAATCTTATGACACTATGGATCACTGGCTAGACGGGAATTCCTGATCAAATAGAAAGGCTATCCTACTTCTAACAACTCCTGGGAACCCAAACAAAACCTTGGGAACACCAAGAATGCCCTGACCAATTATAAAACCACCCATCTGAAGGTCTTCCCTCAGAAATCCCAAGTTACAACTCACTTTCTGAAAATCGCCTCAGCCCTCTGCCAAGATGTCCATCCCCACCCTCCCACATACTGCCACTCATCACCATTCCGAATACTTCAACAGGGACTATCAGGCAATAATCTCCTTCCTCCAAGACCCCACCCTTTCAAAGATCATATCTCGCCTCATTGACACTGATTCCCTTATCACCTCCCTTTATGTCACTTTCCTACAGAACTCTACTCCCTTCTCCCACCTCCCGGTTATAGAACAAGCCATCAGAGAAGAAGCTTCCCTCTCCCATGTCCCTATGATCCTCCACCATGCTCTCACCTCCCAATGACTCGCCCTCCTCAGAGCACTCAAGGAAGCCTGCATTGACGATGTCTTGATTTGCACTGAACACCACTTCCATAGCTACCCATCTTCTCCTCCCCCTTTACCTATTTGTCCCCACGTCACCATTCCTACTTCCACTCTGACTACATTGAACCCCATCATCCCACTCCACATGCCAACCCACATCCCTATCTCCACAGAACAGTCCACCATCCCAGTTCTACCCCTGGTCTATACCTCCCCCAACTCCTCTACCCCTGCAGAAACCCAGTCCGATGAAACAATCACTTACTATACCCCCACCCCCACCCCCTCCTTCATTCATGTCACCACCAACTGGCAGGGAAGGCCCATCCATTGAAACTTGATCCCTTCTCCTTTTCAATCTCCCTCATTAGAAAATGAAGACGCTTTGGTGGAATCTCTCGTCCATGAACCCCTCCACACTCCCCCTGAGGAACAATACCTCCCCCCAGACACCTTCGTATCCTCTTCTGAGCTTGTATCCCGGACCGCCTCCCTCTACGAAGCTCTCTCTCAAAACAATTACTGGTATCCAGCCAACAAGGAACTTACCACTGAACTCTGCTCCCACCTTGACCTCTCTACCACTCTTAACAAGGAATCTTATGTGCAACTAGGTCCTTCAGTCATCTCTAATCCCAGGGACACAGAATTAGCAGGGAACGCCAGCGATGATAGCACAAGTTGTTGGTCTGACAACTGACTATCTTGGTTTAAGCGTAAGTGACAACCTGGTGGTTCTTGGCATAGACAGGGGGTAATGTTATGTTTCTTTCTTTCTATCCTTGTATGTTTCTTTCTTTTCTCCTTGCTAGGCATATTCTTCTTTCTCTTCTGGTCATTCACCAGACCTTGACTCATTCTTACTTATGACCTTTGTCTGATCCAACTCAGACATCTCTTAGTCATTCTCACTTACGATCTTTATCCGATCCAACTCAGATATCTCAGATCTCACATTCCATAGTAGTGATGATTCCCTTTGATCCCGCAGTACTGCAGTTGCTCTTCACATTCCACAGTCATGACACTCCCCTTTCACTTCCTCTTCTGGGTAGTGTCTCTCCTTTAAATACCTATGATCATCTCAATGTAACTTAAGCTAGATCCTACTTGTCCCAGTGCCAATAAGACCTTGTTCATTGTCTCACTCTGTGCCTGACAATAACCTGCTTCACTTGAACTACTCTAAGACCAGATTCTAGGAACTAGAACCCTCAAACCACTACTCTCAAGTCTATGCTTGGTCCTATCTGGAACAAACATAACACCATCATGCTGCTCTTACTACAGCTGTTTGTGTGTCCACACTTAGTTTACTTGTCAGACTTAACTAGACTTAATATAACTTGTGCAACTTTTCTGACTTGTGAAAAATGAACTTAAACAACTTGTATATACTTGTCACACTGCCCATGCTTTTGGGGCTCACAAAAAGTCCAAAAAGGGCAAATAAGCTTAAATAAGTAGTTTGTCATTTTGCTGATGAGCTCTGCTAGCACCTCAAATCTGTTTGACATATTGAAGATACAGTGACTCCCAAAACCATTACAATGCCTAACCTGGATGCAGTGTGCTTCGCGCACTGCAAACACCTGTGGGAATTTCGCTTAGCTGTGGTGGGACAAATACTAGTACACACTCTTGGCTACCTATCCGTGCCTGGGTCATGTGATTCGGTCCAGGGATCATGGAGATATGGCCATTTTAAAATGGCAACTACATTGTAACAGTTTTGTCACTTTTGGTATAAACTATGGGATCTCTATGAAACACATGGACTGTTACTCTTATTTTGTACTACAAATGAAGATA